>OY740777.1:39217965-39307174 GCA_963513935.1 Aphrophora alni
CAAAACTAACTACTGTACCAGATATCTAAATTTTCGTGATATCGATTTGAAACCAAACTAACTACTGTACCAGATTATCTAAATTTTCGTGATATCGATTTGAAACCAAACTAACTACTGTACCAGATTATCTAAATTTTCGTGATATCGATTTGAAACCAAACTAACTACTGTACCAGATTATCTAAATTTTCGTGATATCGATTTGAAACCAAACTAACTACTGTCACCAGATTATCTAAATTTTCGTGATATCGATTTGAAACCAAACTAACTACTGTACCAGATTAATCTAAATTTTCGTGATATCGATTTGAAACCAAACTAACTACTGTACCAGATTATCTAAATTTTCGTGATATCGATTTGAAACCAAACTAACTACTGTACCAGATTATCTAAATTTTCGTGATATCGATTTGAAACCAAACTAACTACTGTACCAGATTATCTAAATTTTCGTGATATCGATTTGAAACCAAACTAACTACTGTACCAGATTATCTAAATTTTCGTGATATCGATTTGAAACCAAACTAACTACTGTACCAGATTATCTAAATTTTCGTGATATCGATTTGAAACCAAAACTAACTACTGTACCAGATTATCTAAATTTTCGTGATATCGATTTGAAACCAAACTAACTACTGCACCAGATTATCTAAATTTTCGTGATATCGATTTGAAACCAAACTAACTACTGTACCAGATTATCTAAATTTTCGTGATATCGATTTGAAACCAAACTAACTACTGTACCAGATTATCTAAATTTTCGTGATATCGATTTGAAACCAAACTAACTACTGTACCAGATTATCTAAATTTTCGTGATATCGATTTGAAACCAAACTAACTACTGTACCAGATTATCTAAATTTTCGTGATATCGATTTGAAACCAAACTAACTACTGTACCAGATTATCTAAATTTTCGTGATATCGATTTGAAACCAAACTAACTACTGTACCAGATTATCTAAATTTTCGTGATATCGATTTGAAACCAAACTAACTACTGTACCAGATTATCTAAATTTTCGTGATATCGATTTGAAACCAAACTAACTACTGCTACCAGATTATCTAAATTTTCGTGATATCGATTTGAAACCAAACTAACTACTGTACCAGATTATCTAAATTTTCGTGATATCGATTTGAAACCAAACTAACTACTGTACCAGATTATCTAAATTTTCGTGATATCGATTTGAAACCAAACTAACTACTGTACCAGATTATCTAAATTTTCGTGATATCGATTTGAAACCAAACTAACTACTGTACCAGATTATCTAAATTTTCGTGATATCGATTTGAAACCAAACTAACTACTGTACCAGATTATCTAAATTTTCGTGATATCGATTTGAAACCAAACTAACTACTGTACCAGATTATCTAAATTTTCGTGATATCGATTTGAAACCAAACTAACTACTGTACCAGATTATCTAAATTTTCGTGATATCGATTTGAAACCAAACTAACTACTGTACCAGATTATCTAAATTTTCGTGATATCGATTTGAAACCAAACTAACTACTGCACCAGATTATCTAAATTTTCGTGATATCGATTTGAAACCAAACTAACTACTGTACCAGATTATCTAAATTTTCGTGATATCGATTTGAAACCAAACTAACTACTGTACCAGATTATCTAAATTTTCGTGATATCGATTTGAAACCAAACTAACTACTGCACCAGATTATCTAAATTTTCGTGATATCGATTTGAAACCAAACTAACTACTGCACCAGATTATCTAAATTTTCGTGATATCGATTTGAAACCAAACTAACTACTGCTACCAGATTATCTAAATTTTCGTGATATCGATTTGAAACCAAACTAACTACTGTACCAGATTATCTAAATTTTCGTGATATCGATTTGAAACCAAACTAACTACTGTACCAGATTATCTAAATTTTCGTGATATCGATTTGAAACCAAACTAACTACTGTACCAGATTATCTAAATTTTCGTGATATCGATTTGAAACCAAACTAACTACTGTACCAGATTATCTAAATTTTCGTGATATCGATTTGAAACCAAACTAACTACTGCACCAGATTATCTAAATTTTCGTGATATCGATTTGAAACCAAACTAACTACTGTACCAGATTATCTAAATTTTCGTGATATCGATTTGAAACCAAACTAACTACTGTACCAGATTATCTAAATTTTCGTGATATCGATTTGAAACCAAACTAACTACTGTACCAGATTATCTAAATTTTCGTGATATCGATTTGAAACCAAACTAACTACTGCACCAGATTATCTAAATTTTCGTGATATCGATTTGAAACCAAACTAACTACTGTACCAGATTATCTAAATTTTCGTGATATCGATTTGAAACCAAACTAACTACTGTACCAGATTATCTAAATTTTCGTGATATCGATTTGAAACCAAACTAACTACTGTACCAGATTATCTAAATTTTCGTGATATCGATTTTGAAACCAAACTAACTACTGTACCAGATTATCTAAATTTTCGTGATATCGATTTGAAACCAAACTAACTACTGCACCAGATTATCTAAATTTTCGTGATATCGATTTGAAACCAAACTAACTACTGTACCAGATTATCTAAATTTTCGTGATATCGATTTGAAACCAAACTAACTACTGTACCAGATTATCTAAATTTTCGTGATATCGATTTGAAACCAAACTAACTACTGTACCAGATTATCTAAATTTTCGTGATATCGATTTGAAACCAAACTAACTACTGTACCAGATTATCTAAATTTTCGTGATATCGATTTTAAACCAAACTAACTACTGTACCAGATTATCTAAATTTTCGTGATATCGATTTGAAACCAAACTAACTACTGCACCAGATTATCTAAATTTTCGTGATATCGATTTGAAACCAAACTAACTACTGCACCAGATTATCTAAATTTTCGTGATATCGATTTGAAACCAAACTAACTACTGTACCAGATTATCTAAATTTTCGTGATATCGATTTGAAACCAAACTAACTACTGTACCAGATTATCTAAATTTTCGTGATATCGATTTGAAACCAAACTAACTACTGCACCAGATTATCTAAATTTTCGTGATATCGATTTGAAACCAAACTAACTACTGTACCAGATTATCTAAATTTTCGTGATATCGATTTGAAACCAAACTAACTACTGCACCAGATTATCTAAATTTTCGTGATATCGATTTGAAACCAAACTAACTACTGCACCAGATTATCTAAATTTTCGTGATATCGATTTGAAAACCAAACTAACTACTGTACCAGATTATCTAAATTTTCGTGATATCGATTTGAAACCAAACTAACTACTGTACCAGATTATCTAAATTTTCGTGATATCGATTTTAAACCAAACTAACTACTGCACCAGATTATCTAAATTTTCGTGATATCGATTTGAAACCAAACTAACTACTGCACCAGATTATCTAAATTTTCGTGATATCGATTTGAAACCAAACTAACTACTGTACCAGATTATCTAAATTTTCGTGATATCGATTTAAACCAAACTAACTACTGCACCAGATTATCTAAATTTTCGTGATATCGATTTGAAACCAAACTAACTACTGTACCAGATTATCTAAATTTTCGTGATATCGATTTGAAACCAAACTAACTACTGTACCAGATTATCTAAATTTTCGTGATATCGATTTTAAACCAAACTAACTACTGTACCAGATTATCTAAATTTTCGTGATATCGATTTGAAACCAAACTAACTACTGCACCAGATTATCTAAATTTTCGTGATATCGATTTGAAACCAAACTAACTACTGCACCAGATTATCTAAATTTTCGTGATATCGATTTGAAACCAAACTAACTACTGTACCAGATTATCTAAATTTTCGTGATATCGATTTGAAACCAAACTAACTACTGTACCAGATTATCTAAATTTTCGTGATATCGATTTGAAACCAAACTAACTACTGCACCAGATTATCTAAATTTTCGTGATATCGATTTGAAACCAAACTAACTACTGCACCAGATTATCTAAATTTTCGTGATATCGATTTGAAACCAAACTAACTACTGTACCAGATTATCTAAATTTTCGTGATATCGATTTGAAACCAAACTAACTACTGTACCAGATTATCTAAATTTTCGTGATATCGATTTGAAACCAAACTAACTACTGTACCAGATTATCTAAATTTTCGTGATATCGATTTTAAAACCAAACTAACTACTGTACCAGATTATCTAAATTTTCGTGATATCGATTTGAAAACCAAACTAACTACTGTACCAGATTATCTAAATTTTCGTGATATCGATTTGAAACCAAACTAACTACTGCACCAGATTATCTAAATTTTCGTGATATCGATTTGAAACCAAACTAACTACTGCACCAGATTATCTAAATTTTCGTGATATCGATTTGAAACCAAACTAACTACTGTACCAGATTATCTAAATTTTCGTGATATCGATTTGAAACCAAACTAACTACTGTACCAGATTATCTAAATTTTCGTGATATCGATTTTAAACCAAACTAACTACTGCACCAGATTATCTAAATTTTCGTGATATCGATTTGAAACCAAACTAACTACTGCACCAGATTATCTAAATTTTCGTGATATCGATTTGAAACCAAACTAACTACTGCACCAGATTATCTAAATTTTCGTGATTTCGATTTGAAACCAAACTAACTACTGCACCAGATTATCTAAATTTTCGTGATATCGAATTGAAACCAAACTAACTACTGTACCAGATTATCTAAATTTTCGTGATATCGATTTGAAACCAAACTAACTACTGCACCAGATTATCTAAATTTTCGTGATATCGAATTGAAACCAAACTAACTACTGCACCAGATTATCTAAATTTTCGTGATATCGAATTGAAACCAAACTAACTACTGCACCAGATTATCTAAATTTTCGTGATATCGATTTGAAACCAAACTAACTACTGTACCAGATTATCTAAATTTTCGTGATATCGATTTGAAACCAAACTAACTACTGTACCAGATTATCTAAATTTTCGTGATATCGATTTGAAACCAAACTAACTACTGTACCAGATTATCTAAATTTTCGTGATATCGATTTGAAACCAAACTAACTACTGTACCAGATTATCTAAATTTTCGTGATATCGATTTGAAACCAAACTAACTACTGTACCAGATTATCTAAATTTTCGTGATATCGATTTGAAACCAAACTAACTACTGTACCAGATTATCTAAATTTTCGTGATATCGATTTGAAACCAAACTAACTACTGTACCAGATTATCTAAATTTTCGTGATATCGATTTGAAACCAAACTAACTACTGTACCAGATTATCTAAATTTTCGTGATATCGATTTGAAACCAAACTAACTACTGCACCAGATTATCTAAATTTTCGTGATATCGATTTGAAACCAAACTAACTACTGCACCAGATTATCTAAATTTTCGTGATATCGATTTGAAACCAAACTAACTACTGTACCAGATTATCTAAATTTTCGTGATATCGATTTGAAACCAAACTAACTACTGTACCAGATTATCTAAATTTTCGTGATATCGATTTTAAACCAAACTAACTACTGCACCAGATTATCTAAATTTTCGTGATATCGATTTGAAACCAAACTAACTACTGCACCAGATTATCTAAATTTTCGTGATATCGATTTGAAACCAAACTAACTACTGCACCAGATTATCTAAATTTTCGTGATTTCGATTTGAAACCAAACTAACTACTGCACCAGATTATCTAAATTTTCGTGATATCGAATTGAAACCAAACTAACTACTGTACCAGATTATCTAAATTTTCGTGATATCGATTTGAAACCAAACTAACTACTGCACCAGATTATCTAAATTTTCGTGATATCGAATTGAAACCAAACTAACTACTGCACCAGATTATCTAAATTTTCGTGATATCGAATTGAAACCAAACTAACTACTGCACCAGATTATCTAAATTTTCGTGATATCGATTTGAAACCAAACTAACTACTGTACCAGATTATCTAAATTTTCGTGATATCGATTTGAAACCAAACTAACTACTGTACCAGATTATCTAAATTTTCGTGATATCGATTTGAAACCAAACTAACTACTGTACCAGATTATCTAAATTTTCGTGATATCGATTTGAAACCAAACTAACTACTGTACCAGATTATCTAAATTTTCGTGATATCGATTTGAAACCAAACTAACTACTGTACCAGATTATCTAAATTTTCGTGATATCGATTTTAAACCAAACTAACTACTGCACCAGATTATCTAAATTTTCGTGATATCGATTTGAAACCAAACTAACTACTGCACCAGATTATCTAAATTTTCGTGATATCGATTTGAAACCAAACTAACTACTGTACCAGATTATCTAAATTTTCGTGATATCGATTTGAAACCAAACTAACTACTGTACCAGATTATCTAAATTTTCGTGATATCGATTTTAAACCAAACTAACTACTGCACCAGATTATCTAAATTTTCGTGATATCGATTTGAAACCAAACTAACTACTGCACCAGATTATCTAAATTTTCGTGATATCGATTTGAAACCAAACTAACTACTGCACCAGATTATCTAAATTTTCGTGATTTCGATTTGAAACCAAACTAACTACTGCACCAGATTATCTAAATTTTCGTGATATCGAATTGAAACCAAACTAACTACTGTACCAGATTATCTAAATTTTCGTGATATCGATTTGAAACCAAACTAACTACTGCACCAGATTATCTAAATTTTCGTGATATCGAATTGAAACCAAACTAACTACTGCACCAGATTATCTAAATTTTCGTGATATCGAATTGAAACCAAACTAACTACTGCACCAGATTATCTAAATTTTCGTGATATCGATTTGAAACCAAACTAACTACTGTACCAGATTATCTAAATTTTCGTGATATCGATTTGAAACCAAACTAACTACTGTACCAGATTATCTAAATTTTCGTGATATCGATTTGAAACCAAACTAACTACTGTACCAGATTATCTAAATTTTCGTGATATCGATTTGAAACCAAACTAACTACTGTACCAGATTATCTAAATTTTCGTGATATCGATTTGAAACCAAACTAACTACTGTACCAGATTATCTAAATTTTCGTGATATCGATTTGAAACCAAACTAACTACTGTACCAGATTATCTAAATTTTCGTGATATCGATTTTAAACCAAACTAACTACTGTACCAGATTATCTAAATTTTCGTGATATCGATTTGAAACCAAACTAACTACTGTACCAGATTATCTAAATTTTCGTGATATCGATTTGAAACCAAACTAACTACTGCACCAGATTATCTAAATTTTCGTGATATCGATTTGAAACCAAACTAACTACTGCACCAGATTATCTAAATTTTCGTGATATCGATTTGAAACCAAACTAACTACTGCACCAGATTATCTAAATTTTCGTGATTTCGATTTGAAACCAAACTAACTACTGCACCAGATTATCTAAATTTTCGTGATATCGAATTGAAACCAAACTAACTACTGTACCAGATTATCTAAATTTTCGTGATATCGATTTGAAACCAAACTAACTACTGCACCAGATTATCTAAATTTTCGTGATATCGAATTGAAACCAAACTAACTACTGCACCAGATTATCTAAATTTTCGTGATATCGAATTGAAACCAAACTAACTACTGCACCAGATTATCTAAATTTTCGTGATATCGAATTGAAACCAAACTAACTACTGCACCAGATTATCTAAATTTTCGTGATATCGATTTGAAACCAAACTAACTACTGTACCAGATTATCTAAATTTTCGTGATATCGATTTTAAACCAAACTAACTACTGCACCAGATTATCTAAATTTTCGTGATATCGATTTGAAACCAAACTAACTACTGCACCAGATTATCTAAATTTTCGTGATATCGATTTGAAACCAAACTAACTACTGCACCAGATTATCTAAATTTTCGTGATTTCGATTTGAAACCAAACTAACTACTGCACCAGATTATCTAAATTTTCGTGATATCGAATTGAAACCAAACTAACTACTGTACCAGATTATCTAAATTTTCGTGATATCGATTTGAAACCAAACTAACTACTGCACCAGATTATCTAAATTTTCGTGATATCGAATTGAAACCAAACTAACTACTGCACCAGATTATCTAAATTTTCGTGATATCGAATTGAAACCAAACTAACTACTGCACCAGATTATCTAAATTTTCGTGATATCGATTTGAAACCAAACTAACTACTGTACCAGATTATCTAAATTTTCGTGATATCGATTTGAAACCAAACTAACTACTGTACCAGATTATCTAAATTTTCGTGATATCGATTTGAAACCAAACTAACTACTGTACCAGATTATCTAAATTTTCGTGATATCGATTTGAAACCAAACTAACTACTGTACCAGATTATCTAAATTTTCGTGATATCGATTTGAAACAAACTAACTACTGTACCAGATTATCTAAATTTTCGTGATATCGATTTGAAACCAAACTAACTACTGTACCAGATTATCTAAATTTTCGTGATATCGATTTTAAACCAAACTAACTACTGTACCAGATTATCTAAATTTTCGTGATATCGATTTGAAACCAAACTAACTACTGTACCAGATTATCTAAATTTTCGTGATATCGATTTTAAACCAAACTAACTACTGCACCAGATTATCTAAATTTTCGTGATATCGATTTGAAACCAAACTAACTACTGCACCAGATTATCTAAATTTTCGTGATATCGATTTGAAACCAAACTAACTACTGCACCAGATTATCTAAATTTTCGTGATTTCGATTTGAAACCAAACTAACTACTGCACCAGATTATCTAAATTTTCGTGATATCGAATTGAAACCAAACTAACTACTGTACCAGATTATCTAAATTTTCGTGATATCGATTTGAAACCAAACTAACTACTGCACCAGATTATCTAAATTTTCGTGATATCGAATTGAAACCAAACGAACTACCAGATCCTTCGTTTTACGTTGTTTTACAATGTTTATAATTTTTGGTCGCCAACTTAAATTTACCTTCCCACATACATAAGTTATGTGATCAAAAATCGATATAGAGTTTTTGTTTATTTTACATTTATTTATATTTTAAATTACAGAATCATGTTGACCTAACTAAAGAGAGATGGTTTACGTCAATATATAACGCCCTCTATCCTATTCGTGCTGTGAATCTCCGGGTCAGTGGACACATCATTAATAAGAGTATAGTTCCCCGCTAAGAGAACATTGACCCCCCCCATAATTTCCATATACGTAACCGACTTCATGCTATTAATATTATCTTTTCTCTACTGTTAATGCACATATCTTGTTTCCTTAAAAAGGAAATATTTTTCACTGTTATAAATCTATAAAAGATTTTTGCTTATTCAAATATATACAGTAGAGAAAATATTTTACAAAGGTTAAAAAATCGTGTTTTTGAAAAAGTGTTTTTTGCATGACATCTGTCATAAGGAGCAACGCTCAATAACCCAAACTGGTAGACCGATTTTAATCAAATTTGTTAAATAGTTTTGGTGTTATCTTGAGATATTTGTTTATATATTTTCTAGAACTGAAATCTTTAAGGTAGCTGCAATTGTAAGAAAAAACGCAACATTTCCCAGTAATTTTCCCGGTAACTACCTCCCCCACCCCAAAATAAAATAATAGTAATTTTAAAATGGTAAACTATCCCGAGATATACTCAGAAGCCAAATTTGATTAACATCCGTCAAATGGCTTGTGGTAAAGAGCACTGCACATACGAGAAACAAAAGGGGACCAAAATTTCCCCTCCCCCCTCAAAAAAACACTTTTAGGTTCAACTCAAAGACCGGAATTTGAATGTATTCTAAAGAATTTAACTTCGATTTTTTACCCATCTAATAACTTTCTCTAGATTAATTATATAAAAGCTAGTAGGCCTAAGGATAGACAGATATCTAAAAACAGCTTTTCAATATAAATATATTTGTGTCAAAACAACAGATCTATGGCACAGTTTCAGTCACTGTTTTCTTAAATCACTTGTTTAGTTAGAAAAATAATTTCTGTTAACTAAGCGAAAGTATGCAATGTATTTGTCACTTTTTCACATATAAGTAGTACAGGGAATATTATATGATAAGTCAAAATATCAATGACGTATTTGTGGTTTATGACTTCCCCTGAGTCCAAAAATTTACTTTTGGAACTATCTCTGTCGTCTGGGTAATGCTTTATAGCAAAAGTTTAGATCTTTATCAAATATGCCGATATCTAAGGGCTGCTCAATAACACAATGATTTGTGGGTAACTGTATAAGAAAATGCAGCTAAGGATTCAAATAAAACATTAAGGTTTACATTTCTGTTGTGTTTATAATTTTTAATGTAACGATGACCTCCATAGAGCGATTTTCTGATGATGGAATAGAGTTCCGAAACGCGTCAAGTAAGTACATAGGAAATAAGTTCCCATAGACGGAATTATACTCTATTGAACTACTCAAATAAAACCTAATAATAGTTATTCACCGCTGATTTGTGAGTTATCGATTTAAAACTATAAATATCAGCAATTGTGCGATAAATTACGTTATTGCTCAACACGAGTTTAAAATTTTAGTGAATCATCAATATTAAATATAAACCCATGATAAAAAAATACGCTTTTAAGAATAATTGGCAAAAAAAATTAAAATACACCTTGACTGCAGTTTATGTTTAATACGTATTTAGTGCAATGGAAGCAAGTTTACGTCCTATTTAAATAAATAAATATATTTTTACATAACAATGTCCACGGTTCAGTATTTTTTGACTAACTACAACCGAAATGACATTTTTGATTAAGTTTAGTGTTGATTTGCTTTTAGTGGTGTGTGAGTGAAAAGTTTTTCAAAATTTTGGTTCCGCTTATTTTACCATAATTGTTTTAATTTACCTAACCTACATGTTGTATTGGTTACAGATACTTGTGTGCAAGATGTGGCGACGTAGGTGTGTGGAGGCTTGTGACGTCATCTCTACATCATGAGGAGTCTGGTCGGCATCCTGTGGATCGTGCTTGTTCTCATCTCAGGTAATGTTTATGTCTCTCTCTCTCTACCTCCCTCCCCTATATCTCCCCCTCTCTCCATCCCTCTTTCCCTCTCTCTCCCCTTCCTCCCCTTGTCTCTCTCCCCTCCCTTTCCCTTTCCCCACCATCTCTCCCTTTCTCTACCTCTCCCTCCCTATCTCCCCCCTCCTCTCCCTCTCCCTACCTCTCTTTCTGTCTGTCTCTCTCTCTCTCTCTCTCTCTCCCTCTCTGTCTTCCTCTCCCTCTCTCTCTCTGTCCCTTCTCTCCCCCTCTCTCTCCCTCCTTCCATCTCTCCCTCTCTCTCCCTCCCTCCATCCCTCCCTCCATCTCTCTCTCTCGCCCTCCCTCCATCTCTCCCTCGTTCTACCTCTCCCTTCCTCTCTTTCTCTCTCTCCCTCCCTCTCTTTCTCTCTTTCTATATAACAAAGATGTGTTTTATGACAAATTAAATGTTTATTAAAAGTTTTTTATTTTGGTTACAGGATGTTCAGGGAACCCTGATGCAAAGCGGCTGTACGATGATCTACTGTCAAATTACAATAAACTAGTTCGGCCTGTGGTGAATGTAACGGACGCTCTTACTGTTAAGATTAAGTTAAAACTTTCTCAGCTTATAGATGTAGTAAGTGTTGTTAATATTATATATTTACTTGTTATATCTGTGCAAATAATAATAATGTCTTAATTGAACGTAAATACAATAATAGTTTATAAGGTGATAAATATACAATAATTAATTGTATTAAGCATATTTAAGTTTAAAGTTAGCGTAAAAATATCAAACAAACTTGAAACATATACATTGGTGTTATCAATCAAGTACAAAATTTGAACAATTATTGTTACTTATTTCCAAAATTGTAATTTCAGATATACAGTAGTCAAATATGGCCATACAGACAAATATATCTGTACAAAAATATAATTGTTACATTTTTGAACAAAATATTATTCTATAATTCCCAAGTGATTTTATTAGATTTTTAATTACAGCTGTATATTTATAAGTAAAGATGAATTACTATTTAATGTAGCAAAGTTACAATTGTGTTTATAAATTTTAACAATACTTTTGATAACGGTGACACATTAAAAGTAATTTGCGTACATTCATCAAACACCATTGCAATCGAATCGGCTTAGCTATTGGAATTATAAGAAAAAAGGATAGAGGTTTGATTTTAAGGATGTAAGAGGCATGTTCTAATCTTTTTAAGATCAATTATATCTTATTAGCCTAGATACTGTTTACTCGTTTAGGCTTTCCTCACCTCTTTATGATATCTATCTTTACCCATCTACTAAATGTAATTCTTCTTACAAATTTACAAATCCCGATGCAGTTAATGAGGAGAAGAGTGGAGCCCGATTCTCTTTGCCAGTTCGTCAGCGTTTTCAAGTTGGAAGTTGAAAGTTCTACCAAGGTTTGGTAACAATGAGCGTTCGTACGAACTCATTACATTAATAGCCTGACTTTCTAACCTGACTATTTTATCCAGATTGGATTTTCTTTTACTCATTCATAGTTGCCAGATATATTTTTACTCATTCCATTATAGTTAACACGTCTCTCTGAATTAATGAGCTACAATTCACATTACTTATGCCTATTTTTTAGAAACTTACCATCCCTTATTGTCTCTTTATTATCTCCTTCGGTCACAGATACTCTTGTCAACAATGCTCTTTTAGTTTCACTTTTTCAGGATGTGTGTTTTTTGAATTACTGAGAAACCGATTCCCTTTACTTATGACTATTTTTTAGAAACTTACCATCCCTCATTGTCTTTTTATTATCTCCTTCGGTCACAGATACTCTTGTCAACAATGCTCTTTTAATTTCACTTTTTTTCACGATTTTTGTTTTCTGAATGACTGAGAAACCGATTCCCTTTACTTATGCTTATTTTTTAGAAACTTACCATCCCTCATTGTCTCCTTCGGTCACAGATATTCTTGTCAACCATGCTCTTTTAATTTCACTTTTTTTTTCACGGTGTGTTTTCTGAATGACTGAGAAACCGATTCCCTTTACTTATACCTATTTTTAGAAACTTACCATAACTCATTGTCTCCTTCTTATCTCCTTCGGTCACAGATACTCTTGTCAACCATACTCTTTTAATTTCACTTTTTTTTTCACGATGTATGTTTTCTCAATTACTGAGAAACCGATTCCCCTTTACCTATGACTATTTTTTAGAAACTTACCATCCCTCATTGTCTTTTTATTATCTCCTTTAGTCAATGATCCTCTTGTAAAACTTGCTCTTTTAATTTCACCTTTCTTTTCCTTTTAGTTTTTGTCTAGTTAGATTTCTGTCTTATTTCGTATTAGCCTGATGATGCTTAACGGGGAAACCTGTATATTTTAACAAAGTTTATGTTGTGAAACTCAGCCAATTATTTTTTTCTTTATATATATATATAAAACACAGTGAAATGGTTATTTAAATGAAAAAATCCATCATTCTAAATCAAAGTTGGTTTAATCTCAATTAGTGTAGGCTACAACTTATCCCTATACAAATTATTACAAACTTATTGATCTTGATATTCTCATTGATACTGATGAATATTTTTTTTTGTTTCAGAACTTAAAAAACCAAATTATGACTACAAATCTATGGGTAGAACAGGTAAGAACCGTTTATTGCTTTTTTACGTTATAATTTATTTATATTTAGAAAATAAATAAAATTGTAAATTTTAATAATTTAACGGATATATTTTTTTATGGACTGAAATATTTCTAATTAAATGTGTATCTTTTCGAATGTATTATTAAAAGTAAGTAAAATATAAACGAAGTAAAACTTTTTTCTTTCTTACAAATCTGTACACGTAGTACAGAAAAACATTATGAGATATCGAGTTATATGCTGATATGTCTGTTTTGAGTCCAAAAGTTTTGATGATTATGTTCTTCATGTTGTTTGTGTATCCGATGTGAAGTGCTTTGCTGTATTAACGGTTGAACCCATTTTATTTAATTTGGTACTTTGGCATATTTTAGTAGTAGCCTATCTCAGGACTAAATTAATTTATTCTCTAATAAAAAATACTGAAGCAGTTCACGTAAAAACACAAATTTACGATTTTCTCAAAATTGGCTCTCATATTTTTTGCTCAAATGCAGGACCCACATATAACCTACAGGTCATCAGTCCAGCAATTTCCTTTAGTGAGTTATTATATACTAAATGTTTAAAATTAAATGTTTTTTGAATATTTATAATTGTCCATAAGTATAATTACAAAAGTTTTCGTCTCTCATTGGTTATAATTGCTTTAATCTACATAAATAAAGCAAACAGAAAGGAATTCTAGAAACAGCGAGGTAAGTCAGTGGTAATTACAATAAAAAGTTCATAAACTTTGTTTCATTTTCTCTCTTACACATCTTCAACACCAAACAAACTTAATTACCACCAAAATTACTATTACTGAGTAGATAGCAATCAAAATTGAAGATGAATCATGTATGAGTCTTCAAAAATATTTATGTATTTAAATAGACCCTAATTTACTTTCCTTAAGATCCTAACGTGAATCGAATTTTATGAAAATTGAGTTTTAATTATGCTTGTCGAAGATAATTTTTATTGAAATTATTATAATATTATATCTGCCATGATATACATAACTAATTTGAGTACAATTATCTGGTAATCCTAGCATTTTCTTATTACCCTGTTGGAGAATGGTGGTAGAGGTCGTAGCAAAGCTCTATATATAGGCGTGTCCTTAACAGAATTCAGTACTAAATTAAGTCTTGAAGATGCAGGAACTCCGAAACGTCGACAAATATAAATAATAATGAAAATGGCAGGATTGGTAGAAGATTGTACTTAAATTAAACAATTTTGTTTTTGCCAATTATTAATGAACCGTAACATCTGTTTGCTATTTGTCACACAAATTTAGGTCATTCGTCTTCATATTTCATTCAACGTTTATCGCAGTTGGTAGTACTGATTGATAAATCACGTGTTTGATAATAGCCGCGTAACTGTTTGTTTTTTTACTAATAAAATACACACACCGACATTTTCCAATTTAATTTTTGGGTATAGCTGCCACAATACAAATTCTGCTCATCTGCAATCTTAAAGGGAGAAACAAAATGTAATTGTCGCTATTTTCTCATAAATCTCGACTCGAATGCGCGATCAAAATAATATCACCCTAAAGAAGTAATTTCTTAAAATAAGCTTGATATGTTTCGTTCACATTTTTGTAAACTTTATAAATTAATGACCCAAAAAACATACTGTTTATAAATTTAATAATTGGGAATACACAATAATGAAGTCGATCCCTGCCATTAAAACCCTCCATCTGGCGAACCACCCGGTATCGTGTGGATTAATGACATATGGTTTAGTTCACCGACTCTAAAACACGTTTTTTGCAATTCAACATTACGACCACTTAGAATCGTCCTATCGCAATAAATAAAATACCATTGAAAAGCTAATGTTCCGTAGATGCATAATCATAAAAATACCACAAAACGTTACAAATAATATTTCAAAAATTGGTGAAGTTGGCATATTTTTAGGCGTAAAATCAAAGATTTGAACGGTGCAGTTTTTAGTAAAAGCGACGCCATTTTTTCCCATATGATTACAAATCTATTTTTCTGTCAAACAGGTCGACCTGTTTGACAATATAGATCCACTGTTCACCACTGTTCTATAGATCACATATTTTTCTTTCTATCCGTTGTTTACATATTGTTCTGTGTGTCATAGATCGAAAGATATTTCTACGTGACGAAAATGGTAACCTAACGGAACGAAATTCACTTGGCATTCGGTGCAGTTTACTAAATAAGATAATCGATTTTTGAATCGATATTTTGTAATCGATCTTTATAGTATGTTTTAGAGGAGATTTCATTCTACAAGTTAGTAGTACTTGATATAGGTTATATCGACACAATAATGAAGTCGATCGCTGCCTTTAAATGATCGATTTGAATCTAATTTTAATTACACAAAGGATATGTTGATACCACAGGTAAAGCAAGCTTAAAATGAATTTAAATGATTTTTTTTATTCCATAGACAACGTCTATGTTTCACTTTGATATTAAATTTACAAGTAATGAACCCTCTAATTTTTATAGAATTTCATTTGGTTTTTAGGATGGGTTAGTGAATGATTGAGCAGTATTTTTACTGCGTTTATTTTGTTTGTAATGCATCTATAGCGGAATTCACATTTAATTCCAGTTTCCAAAAATATCGATGAAACTGTACATACAAAAAATATACTATTTCTTTTTAATATTTACCTATTTCATAAATATATTTGCTTGGGATATTTTAAAAAAGAACAAGCCTTCATTGTATTTGTATTACTTTCCATTTTAATAGTGATTTTTTTTTGTTGCAGTCGTGGTACGACTACAAACTGCAATGGGACCCAAAAGAGTACGGAGGGGTGGAAATGTTGCACGTACCTTCGGACCATATCTGGCGGCCTGACATCGTACTTTACAACAAGTAAGTATTGATAAGATGACTGTATTAAGCTCGTAGTATGGTCTTCATATCGTTTAAAGAAGCTGAGAAAATGTTTTTCGTGTGGAATATTCATTTGTTTTTTGATTGGGGGATTTATATTGTTTCTTAATAGTCTTGAAGAATACAATTATTGACGAACTTTTTTAACTTTATAACAGGTTGTTAGACGCTATCATGGTCCACATCATAAATGTAGTAAAAACAGATACGTAAAAATAATGCCTAAAAAGTTGCTTCTTAAGCCTTGTTACCTATACTTGTGAAATTACTTTTTTAATTTGCAAAATATCTCATTCATTCCAATATATTTTTACTCTACGTAGAAATGTCAAAATTGATGCCAAATACGAACTAATTGCGTTGAAAAACAATTTTGTGGGTTGAAACGACAATTTATTATTAACTAACATATTATGGGGAAAAGTTGGTATAAGAAGGAATCTTACAATCGTCTTTGATTGAAATATATCGTCGGTTTACTGCAAAAAGTGGCCAACCAGCAAATTGTTAATTTTGAGAAAACGAAGTTTTTGTTTTTCATATGAGTTTTAAAATTCTAATCATCAATATAAAATCACGTAATCTATTGTAATAGTTATAAAATTATTTACTTAGGCAGTTTTAGCAGACAATCCCTAACACCAAAATAAGCAGTATTGCAGTATTACATTACAAGCTTATTTTTAGAGAAAAGTGCACTTGGTTACTTTTTGCAGAACTGACTATTTATTACGTTTGAGTTCGGAAGAGGGCAGGGTTACCTACCTGAGTGGACTGACCATAATAATCCTCGCCATTTGGACTTCATTAGTCACCTAGTGGCCCCTTATATTTGTGAAACGACTCCTAATTTACGAAATATAGATTTATTCTAATTATTTCGATCTTCGGAAATAATGAATTTTGTTACAAAAACACAACTTAATTACGTTGGAAAAGAAGTGTGGGTTGAAATTACAAACTACAGTACCCTCAGACCAGAAGTGTGTCTGGTATAAGGGACTGCCCTCCATTTTACTTGCTACCCTAACCTGACTGGAAGGTACAACCTGTTCCAAGAAAACTAGGTACACGAATTACTGCTTAGCTACATTTAATTTTTTAAAGTTTAAGTACAAGTTAATTCTTATAAGTTTAATTTTGTAAATGGTTTATTCTTATTTACAGCGGTAAAAGAAACGAAAGTAGAGAAGGCGTTTACACAGAAGCATTTGAGGTCTATATTTTTTTATTGGGGTTGTACCGCTGAAAGCAAACTCAACAAACGAAGTGTGGGGCTCTTCTTTTCCTCTCCACCCCAGACACATTCCTACCTTGAGGATAATGTATCTGTAGTTATTTTTTACATTATGTTCAATAATTCACTATCGTGTGTAATAATTTTGAGTAAACTGATTTTTTTTTTAAATTAATTTTTACAAAATGTTACAACTGAGCTTATCTCATCTGGCAACTACCTATCTGACAAATTCACTGTTTGATGGGTAACAGCCCAGTGGTTGTTCCCATATAAAGATTACTGAACTACATCAGATCCGCTGGTTTGGTTCTCTTGAGCCGTCGAAGTGAACTGGGTTCATCCACCATCCTTCGTATTTCGGTGTTCGGATGTCCCTGGAGTCGCTGCTGGTGTCTTTCTGCGTGCTTATTTTATTACTTCTTCAAGCGTTTCGATCTTCAAGTCTCTGGGTATATTTGAGTTCCTGATGTACACGGGTTGAGTAAACTAATGAAGTAATTTTAAAATAATTAATAAAATAAATAATATTAAAGATCACATTACTCAATACTCACTTATATACAGATAATTTTAAAAAAACATAATTTAACCCCAATAATAAATAATAATTATTAATAATGATTTGAGAAACGAAGAGAGCCCTAATTAGTATTGTTAATATTAATGAAATATACATATAAATCTCCATATTATAATAACTACAAAAAACTCACCTTTTTAAAGAATATCTAATTATAAAACTTATAGTTAATTTGCAAATGTCAACGGTACATTCAGGCAGAGGCTGGTTACATTTAAGAAACTCACTATTTTCTTTGGTAAATATCAAGCCGCCATATTACATGTATGGATTTTTGTGCAAATAAAGCAAACCATTTAACTTTTTTGTTTATTAAAAGTAAATTTTTTTTATGTTTTTTTTTTTTTCATTGGCAATGTAATTTAAAATATAGGCCTAGCATATAGTAATTGAAAACATTTAAAAATAAAATAATATTAAAATAAGTATTTATAATTTGTCGTTTCCACACACACTTGTTTTTCAAAGTAATTAGGTCGTGATCGTAATAAATTTTCAGTAATTTTTACGTATATTTCACAAATATTAGAATGAATACGATATTTTAAAAAATTAAATAGTTATTTCACAAGCGTCTAGGTGACTAATGACTCGAACGGTGCTCCTAGTCCGGCTGGCTGGATTATAACGGTCAGTCGATTCAGATAGTCACGTGTCCAGCATTCTATCGAAATTAAATGGAATGCCGGGTGTAGAGGTTCAATTTCCGTTGAGAAACGTTTCAAAATGGTGTGCTAGTGGTGGATATTGCACCCAGTACCAATTTTTGTAAGTGCAAGCCTGGTGTTGTGCCGAATGGCTCCTACGTGTGTCGACTCTTCTAGTTCTTCGGAGCTAGTTCAAGTTTTAGCTTTAAAACTCGTTAGAACATGTAAAGGATCATTATCTTTCAATTCCCTAAGCAGTAATATTCGTTTATTTGCTATTACATAAACCTATTGTAAAACAAAACTAGGGTTCATCAGTGACTTAAACTCGCAGTTAAAACTAATTTTTTACAACTCACCTAAAGTTGTTGCTTAATGTCACTAGGGTCGCTACTGTAATCAAATGTCGTTACGTTTAATTGGTGTACTATAATAGGTCAGCGGAATCAGTGCCATTTTGAAAATTATTACTTAAAAAGGCGTAGAATTGGAATTTTAATGGTTCGACCAGAGACATCTAATTTTCTTTCTTTTTTGTGGGGAGTCGACTATCGGTTGACTCAGATAGCTAATGGTCCAAGCGTTCTTTAAAACTTAAGCGAGATATATATTCAATCAAAGACGATCTTAGGAACCTTTCTTTATAAAAAAACTGTCCTTCCATAAGATTTTAAGTCTTAGTGGTGAAAACATCACGCTCGTGACCGCCTTATCAAAAGTAGAAAAAGACGTAAAATAACGACACTCTTTGGTGGTTCCTAAGATCGTCTTTGATTGAATCTATATCTCGCTTAAGTTTTAAAGAACGACGCTTGAACCATTTAAATTCCAATTCTTCGCATTTATCAGTAATAATTTTCAAAATGGCACTGATTCCGCTGACGTATTATAGTACACCAATTAAACGTAACGACATTTGGTTACAGTAGCGACCCTAGTGACATTAAGCAACAACTTTAGGTGAGTTGTCACAAGTAAGTTTTAACTGCGATGTTACGTCCCTGATAAACCTTAGTTTTGTTTTACAATAGGGTTACGTAATAGCAAATAAACGTACATTACTGCTTAGGAAATTGAAAGATAATGATCCTTTACATGTTCTAATGAGTTTAAAGTTAAAACTTGAACTAGTTCGGAAGCACTAGGAGAGTCGAAACACATAGTGACTCTCGGCACAAAACCAGGCTTCCACTTACAAAAATTGGTACTGGGAGCAATATCCACCATTAGCACACCATTACGAAACCTTCCTCAACGGAAAATGAAATAAATTGAATCTCTCCACCCGGCATTCCATTTAATTTCGATGGAATGCTGGACCCTTGACTATCTGAATCGACTGACCGTAATAATCCAGCGAGCCGGACGAGGAGCACCGTTCGAGTCATTAGTCACCTAGACACTTGTGAAATAACTATTTAATTTTTCAAAATATCGCAATCATTCTAACATTTGTGAAATAAACGTAAAAAATTGATTCCAAACCACGACCTAATTACGTTGAAAAACAAGTGTGTGGAAACGACAAATTACCAATACTTATAAGACTAATTTTTTATCATCAAGGTGAAGGGGATAATAATTGGTACAGAAAGACCTATTAGGAAAGATGAAATAGAGGTAGGTTCATGAAAATCCAGGCAGAGTCCTTCGAAATTTCTACAACTGCCCTGACTATGTACGCCACTAATGATAAAAAATTGATTGAATTATGAACGACGTCTTTGAAATATATATTTAAATTAAGGGTTGTAAACACATCTAAGGGACATTTACTACGCACAGGTTTGAGTAGTTACCTTCAAATTGCATTAAAATTAGAATTAAACCAGGTGAGCAATTTAACAGCTTCATGACATATATATATATTTTTTGGATTCCTTACCTATAACGATGAAAGTTTTGTAGAAATAGCTGTAAATTATTTGTCTTTAGGTTCTTGGACGCTCCACACTAGAGCAAAACTTAATTAAAATCTTTAAAGCGGAAGAGAAGCACAGTACTATATATTTTTTATGCATGAGTTATAAATCACAATATCTCCACATAATAAATTTAATTAAGTACCTCCCACGTATTTGAGCTTTACGGCACTCTATATATACGAAAGACACCTGGAGAGAAATAAAAAAAAATCAAAGACCAAAAGACCAAATCGAGGAGCATTATAAGTCAGGAATTTATTGTATAAGTTGTGAAATGTGTCCGAAAAGATACGTATGCCAAAAAAAACGGAGCATTAGAACCAAGGAACATTTTGCTCATTTTAAATATAATAGGCCTGATAAATCAGCTATGGCTAAACATTGTTTAGATGAATTGCATTATTTCAAAAAAGAAAATTCCATAGTGTTAAAGAATGTTACAAAATTAAATACTATGGATGCTTGGGAAACTTTTTATATTAATAAGCACCAGAACGAAATTGTAAATAATGAACTAGGACCTATACAAAATTCTATATTAATGTAAAATATAATGTATAATGTTAAATGTAGGGTTAGTTCGATTATCTTGTATTAGCTATATGTTAAATCATAAGTAGTTAAATTGACAAGTGGCCTTGGCAATGTAAAATAATAAAAAGCCACGCCCCCTTCAGTTTGTATAAATATGGGGTTCGGCGCAACGTTAGATTCAGTTATAGTTTGATTGGTGTAGCTCGTGTATAACTAAAGACGACCTTGTCGTTGAAACGCGTCTGATACTTTAGCGTATTTTTTATGAGAATTGTGTTCGGTGTGTTTGTTATACTGGAGAGAAATTATTCAAAAAATAATTATTCGACATCAGGGAATCTCAAAAAGAACAAATCAATAATTCTTTCACACATCACATAACTAACTTTATACCACGTGTACATTTTATATTTTTCATTCACCTTATTTTTGTTCCAAACTTCCTCCCTCCTCTATATTAGATAAGCCACTTTTAGGTTTACATTCATTATAATTAAATAAATAAAATGTTACGAAGAACAAAAGAAAAGTTGTGCACTTTCATCTTTAAACATAAAAAAGAATGAACTCTGTGTAGGCTTGCTCTAGACTCAAAATAAAACTTTGCAACCAAGACACGTTTGCAACTGGGGTAATTAACGCGATTGTGTAGGTTTTATGGAAGTCAGTTCGAATAAATAAAACTCAATCTCGCCTAACAGAACTGTAAACGTGAAAAAAGACGATATAAAATTAACAGTCAATTAACTCTCTCACATAAAATAAACAAGTTGATGTACGCCATCATGGATCTTACCCACCCCATTATATAATGGAATACAAGCAGATCTTCTAAATATAATGCCTAAAAGTTGAACTCTTGGCCTGGTTAAAAATGTTAAATTGTATTGGTAGGCAAGAGGTTTGATACAGGTTTGAAAAAGTTGTTACACAAATTTTCTGAACCTAGTAATTGCTTGAATTGCTACTTTCTTGATGTCCGTTAGACCCTAGGGGTTTTCGCTGTTGTGAATTCAAGGTGGCTGAAAAGTAACTAAGACCCCCCCCCCCTTAGCAATTATTTGAGATATTTGAATCTTGTTTGCGATACGAGCAATTGCTACGATTTAGGATTTCAAGTTAAGTCAAGTTAAGTTAAAATGTAATAAATCAGAATTCCAATAATTTACTGAATTACTTTACACATGAAGCTTGGTCACCCTCTTATTGTACTCACGTGGGTAGTGTCCGGATTGATCCCTCGTATTGAATTATCTTTTATTAGCTAGCTTATCCCTTCATAGCACCCTGGTCATGTTCTGGAAGAGTCTGCTACTGGTCCTCCCAGCAACCTCGTTCCAACTCCAGCCTCCGACAGCTAACCAACGATACTCCATTGCCGCGTCTGAACCCGATTTTTACCAACCTGCGGTTATATACTCTTGGTAATTTTTGACGTGAAGTTGGTTTCAAGCCATACTTTTTATACTCTTGTGTCTATCGATCGGACTTGGAATATTTAACTTGACTTGGAATCCTAAATTAACCATAAATCCTAACACAACCTAAAAAAGCAAATGTTCGGTTATTTTAATTACGAGGGCTAGAGGATAAGGTTACTAAAAATTGCAAATAACACATATAGGCTTTGGATATAAAAAATAGATAAATAACTCAAAACAAAATGGCGGCAATAGTTATTTCATTTACGAAGATAGAATGCTACTTAAGATCGACTCAGAAGGTAAGACAATTGATTTTTCTAAATCATGGTTCACTGCTACAAATATAAGACTTCCTTGTTTTGTGGGAAATCACTTAAATCACATCGAATTGTAACAGAAGTCAAAAGATGAAAAAATCAAACTTTTAAAAACATGAAAAAACTACTGCATGAAAGTACAGGGAGAACAATAATTTGAACACTTAATAAGCTAGAAACACATTAATGTTGTACAAGGGGATCTACCATACAAATCTATAGTTTCGTAAATAAAATAACTCTTTTGGTCACCACATTGTTTTGGGGGTCAGAATTTTGTTTTCTTTGAGTAATTTTCTTAATACAGAGATGTTTATTTTTATGCAACAAAAGCCTATACAAGTCATATTCTATCACCATGTCTTAATAAGTTATCAAGTGGATTTAAAAATTGGAACTACAGAAAATTCTCTCTAGGAAACGCAACAAATTTGAAATTTGGGAAAATTTCAAATGCCTTTATCTCTTAAATGAACGTGTCTATATAAAAATATTCAAGAATAAAAAGTCTTAAAGTTGTATGTAACATCTGAAAACAATATACAAAATAGATATTTGTACAAAGAATTTTAAAATTAGCTGCCATATACAAACAGCTGTAACTTATCAAAATTTTGATAATATATTTTTATCTTCCAAACAAAACTAACGAAAGTACCACATATAATGTTTTTCAAGAGATCGAGAATTCACAAGATATTATTAGTGTCCGTGATGAAATGATTAGTGTATGTGAAGATGTGATATATTTAACGTGCCAGCTGTGAAAGAAATTGTAGATTAAAGTTTAATCATAGGCATAAAAATGCGTTTTGTATTTTTCCTTTATATGGAAAGCAATTATGTAGCCTATTAGATTCTTTTTTCTGTAAAATAAACTGTTATTATATTTGTTTCAGCCTAATATGCACTATATAATAATAACCTTGATTTTTCTTCTCAGAACTCCTTCATGCATTTCCTCTTGCGATATGACAGTCTTTTATTCTTTCGGTTTACTTTCCCGTCAGATCCTTCACCTCTGCTACTCTTCCTCTGAACCAGTTTATTTCATGAGTTTCCTCTTCTCCTACTCGGACTTCCTTAAGTCTCAATGTTCTTCTTTTACCCACAGTATTAATTTGTATATTTCTGTCTTCCAGGACTCTCAGTACTTTATTTGCTACCAAGTTAATATCCATTATTTTCAGGTGGTGAAATTGAATTTTTTTTTTCTCTCTTTGTTGTTCCTATATTTTCACATTTTAATAGAGATACTTCTTAGACATATAAGAGATATTTATTTTCTCAGGATCTGGAGCTCTTTTTTAAATTTTGTTTATAAATTAACACGTTTTCTTTTTCAGCGCCGATGGTAACTTCGAAGTGACCCTAGCTACAAAGGCAACTCTCAACTTCACCGGTAGAGTAGAGTGGAAGCCTCCTGCTATTTACAAGTCTTCCTGTGAAATCGACGTAGAATACTTCCCTTTCGACGAACAGACCTGTGTTATGAAGTTTGGGTCCTGGACATACGATGGCTTTCAGGTACGTCCTTTTACAATATCTAAGTATCAATATTGATCACGTAATATTTAATTTTTCTTCTTATTTGACAGCAAAAACCTTCCGGTCATCATCGCCTTATACGAAAAGAAGAGAAGAACATTGGCATCATTCATAATCCATCTTGGACTCAAGAGACACGAAAACTATTATGACTCTAAAATCTAGACATCAATATTTTAATCCATCTCTATACGAGGAAGTAAAATCAATTTGTTCCAATTTGAAGATTGTACTAAGTTTCCGTTCGTAAACTTTGCACTCCAAAGTTTCTAAATTGTAATATGTTGATTAAGTTTAGGTAAATCAAAAACCACATGTTTGGTTTAGTGGCTACTTTCCCGACAGACCGTAACACATTAGGAGATAAAGTTAGTTTCGAAATGTTGTATTTTGCTTGTAGCCTATTAAGTTGTACAAGGGATTGCATTAGTTTAGACAGATTTCCAAAAGAAATTTTAACCGTACAGAATCGTGCTTAATCCCCAACATCTATTGTTTTTGCCTCTTAGACTCATTTATTCTGGTGTAGAAATCCTGAGGTATCCTAGTAGTCCAGGCCATTTAGGTGACAAAATTAATAAAGATCAAAACCAACACCATCGTGTTTTATAAATAAAATATAATTAATTGGGATAAAATTCAACACTTTTTACAAATGGAATTTTTTTACAACAAAAACTACAAATAATCGTTAAGAATTTAGTTTTTTGCATTATGCACGAAATCTACCTGTAAAACCGTGATTGCTGTTATGGACAATGTTGTAGAGAATTGAAAACCTTACAAAAAGAGCCATATTAAGTCCAATATATATAACTCTTAACTGGTTGCTTAGATAATTTAAACAAAAACTAAAAACAAATTTTTTTTTGTGTTTTTATAATTATGTAAACGGGTTTTGTAAAACTTTCTTATTAACTGAAAACCTACAATTTTTATATCCAATTTATGTTCTTAAAATGGAGACAGTAGCCACCTCAGCGCATGGTCCTATCATCATTCAGAAAGCAGCGTTGAAAAATAGAAGAGTTGCCCTAAACACCCCCTATTTTGGTTTTTCAAAATTTTGAAGTTAAAAACCCCAAACAGCATTGATTGATAACTAATCTAACGTAACCTAACCTAACATAACCTAACCAAATATTTGGAACTTTTTCGATGGATATCCCAAAGAGGTAACGACTTCAACTAAAACTGTTGAAAGGTTGCTTCGAAAACAATACAGTACTGGTCGAGAAATACGTTTTGACTCAAACACTAAAATTAGCAAGCCAAATGATTTCTTGAACCAAATAATTTTAATTTATTTTTTCCATGACCATTAAAGCTCTAAGTTGTATTACGGTAGTATATACTTTACTGCAGTACTATTTTTATGTATATTTTTGTTTATTTTAGTGTTTAGTATCTTATAATGTCATATGATGATGGTACTAATTACGAAACAGCTGTAATGACAAAATAAAATAACCATCTAAAATAAAGACTACAAGAAGTAAATGGAAATAATGTAATTTGTTATTAAGCAAGTCGTAAAGTAAAATAGAAATAATGTACATTATAAATTTTGTTTTCTAGGCAAGAATTGAAAAGAAAGTATTTTGTAACAGATTCTTCTTTTAACAACAAAAGTAACCTGAATATAAGTTGGCTGAAACACACTGTTTTTCCCAGTACTGAAACACTGCGAGCTCTAACATTTAGTGTTTCTCTATGTACGTGTGTACTTCTGAAAATGTTCGTTTAAAAACAAACAGTACCGCGGTTCACCTCAGCTTTTGAAATGTTTATTGTAGCCTGTAAACTATGGTTTAGAGGTTTTTAATTTCGCGTAAATAAAGTCTTTTATTTAAAAAAAAAATATATACATCGAACTGCAGTGAACGTTTCTGATTTCACAGCTTTGATTTACAGTGTGGTTTTACACACATAATAAAGAATCGAAAATAAATGAAACTCTGCAAAATATTGCACAAACTTTCTCACATCAATCTTCCCTAAAAACCAATCAAAACCTTTTGTCAGTTCTGTAGTTTTTACTGGAAAAATTCAAATTAACCAAAGATGCAGTCTTTTAAACTATTGATATTCAGTATTTAATATTAATTAATCTCGCTTTGATTGCACCATAATCACGTCAACAGCGAGTAATTTAAGTCACTAATTTTCATATTTTGTTATAACACCCCTATTTATATATTTTTACCGATAACTTACAAAGAGGTTATTTTGAGGAGATGATGACCAATACGTTTTGTTCTATCCTTAGAGACTATTGTGTTACGAAATTCAAAACAAAAGAATTTTTAATTAAAATACAAAAAAACTAACAAAGTAGGCCTATAGCATTGACTTTACATCCAAATAAACATTGAAAACGAAAATTTATCTCAGTGAAAATGTTTTTTTTTTCTTTAGGGAGAGCAAAACTAATATTTTTTAATTTTTATTTATTATTATTATTTATACTACAACTAAGTAATAATACTTATCTAGTAGCTTATATATAATATACAGTTCACTATAATATATAGTTCACTATTAGGCGGAAACTAGCCCACTGATTAAATCCACCGCATATCCACTAAAAAAACTAATATTGGAGTTTAATATAAACGTCAAATTATAAGGTAATATGTGGCACATTTCGCCCAGGCAGGCTGCCATTGTTGTAGATGTTATACGTGTTGTATATGATATTGCGATTAATTATTATAAAAACGGAATTGAAAATCACGTGTTACATGAATTGTTATGTATAATTTATAAACCAATAAATTTTAAAGGAGATCTGCATAAAATAATATTGAATTTGAAACCAATACTGGTAATTATTTAAATTTAGAGAATTAAATAATTCGCCTTAATTTAAAGAATAAATTGATATATTGGTAGTCTTTCCTATAAATTGCATACATAAAACGGAGTGAGTTACAAAATACAGTTTAATGTTTTAAAATGGAATTACAGAATATTATTAAACTGGTTATAAAATAAACATCTTCAGATGTTCTTGATTAAAGTTTCCCATCGTTACAACTTTAATAGCCGTTATTTACAGTAGGATTTTAATCAATCTATACGGTGAGGATTTGTTTATGACAAAATCGAAACAAACCTAGACCCTATTTAAATATTTTTTAAACACTGCGTCCATTGATAATTTTAACTTATATCTCACAACTACCGTACTGATATTATGACGTTTTAGGGATGTTGAAGTGAGAATATTTAGCAGATTTATATTTTTAAAGAAATATAATTTTCATTAACTTTCGTACGATCTTAAATATTTATTAGTTCTAGAATATACTTCCATAACGTATTGTAATAGCGTAATCTATTTGTATGTATTTATTAAAAAAATACATGTAGAATATCTGCTTGTTTTACATTATAATTATTGGGTTGTGTAAGTACTATAATTGTACCCGTCAACTTGCTTTTTACGGTCTCTTATTGTACCAAAAGTGTGTCGTCAAAAAAGACTGCATAGTGTTTTTAAGATGTCTATTGTCTGTCTGTGCAATGAGCTGTAACTTAATTTCCTCTACACCGGTTTTTGTTTTCCTTTACGATTAGAAAAAATATTTTGTGTAACTACCACACAAACTATTAAGGGTATTTTTTTTTAATTTTAGGTTTTATGAGTAAAAGGATTAATTATCTACTGATAATCCACGTTCTCTAATGTAAATATTTTGTTCTTTTTTCTTACGACATAATTTTGTCGTGTAATCTCTGTTAGTAGAAGTTGACGTAGAACCGCCCAAAGTATTAATTTCTTCTGGCTGGACGATTTCATTTACTTTTCATTTATAATATAAAGCTTAAAAGCAACATATTTTTGTCTGGGTTATATATAAATTTAGTTACAAAATTATGTTTATAAAAATTATGAACCTTTTTATATTCTCAGTGTTTTAATAGCCACACATAATATGTCGTTACATAATTATTGAACAGATTTTGATATTCTTATTTTAAAGCAGATTTATTAAAGTTTTTAAGCTAAGTAGAACTTTTATATTTCTTACTCGTATCTGTCCGTCTGTCTGTAAGTCGCAACTCGTTTACACAAACGAGCCGTCAATTCCTATATATTTAAAACTTTGCATTTATATTCTTTGTGTTTTCCTACATATAGGAAAAATATAACCGTGACAAAAAGACCATGGGGTGGTAAGGGGCAAAAACTACCGAGTTGATTTTTTTTTAATACTACCTGTGAGGTATGAAATAAAACTAGAAACTAGTCTGATTACGAATATGTGTGTTAATTCGACGAAAAAATGTGTGATGGGCAATGATAGGCATAATTAAAAGTCAGGTATCATCCTCCCCCTAACTTGAACACGGCGTGACCTACAAATCTAAAAAATAAATTTTTTTTTTTTTTTAATTAAATGAAGGATTGCATTTTCATTGATTTCCTTTATTAGGTTCGGTAGGTAAAACAAAGGATTCAATATCATGCGTATGTCTGTCGCTTAAAATACTTTGACTTTATAAACATAACTTTCCCCATTTGCCAACGGACTCTAAGTCGTATTGTTTAGCACAAGCTTGACCTTTACTTATGATTAACTTATGAACCGTTTTTGAAGAAGAAATAGTGAACAAAGTTTTGTTTATGTTTTTAGGTGCGTTAGAGAAATATAGTTTGTTTCTCTATAATTAATAATTAATAATAGCTACAACGAACATTTTATTAATCGACAAAATAAACATTATTTCCTTACTTTTATTAACCTAAATAGAACGTTTTATTATATCTATCAACTAGTTTGGGCACAGTTGACGATAGTCTCTAGATATATGACTGACAGATTTCATACACCCAAACCACTATTTTGGACGTTGAGGATCTCAAGTACGATTATTCTTCGAAAAAAAATCTTCAGAAATTTTTCTACTATCACGTAACGTTATCTGCACTGAAAAAGTAATTAACAAAAGTAAACTAACCTCACTTCTCTTGCATGTGTCGCTTCATGAATAACTACCATTCTGTCTTTGTAACAAAACTTTAGTTACACTTGAAGTCTACTTTAACTTAGGTGACTTGGTAAACTCTTTTAGAGTATTACAGGTTTTGAGGATATGTGAGTGAGAAAGATTTTATGCTGGTTGTTTTGATAAGAATGATACAGTGTAAATAATGAGTAATTCACTCACGCATTTAAACGATTATAGAAGTTTAATCAAAATAACAGGCGGAAAAAGAGAAGATCAATTATTTTTATTTTTGAAGGCAGAGAAAATCTATTGCTGGGAAATAAGCTGTGTTAGGGTGGGAAAAATATTATAAATTAGATATTAATAATAAAAACCAACCATGATGAGATGATGGCTTCCCAGCTATGATGAGATGACCAAATAAAAACACAATAATTAATTATTATTGTTATTAATTGTAAACAAAAATAAAAGTGGAGCCATATTTGTTATTTAATGGAATGAAATGGGGATTATTTATACATTCTAATGGAAGGTATCCCCTTTATTTACCCATCACATAACTTCCTCTACAATACGTATGACTATATCTGAAATAAATAATTAACAAAAGCATTTTAACCTCACTATATCTCTTCTCAGTTTTGTATAGTTTCATAAATAACTAATAACATTCCGCCAGTAGCCAGCTATGATGAGTTAAACACATTAAAAAATAGATGTAAACACTAAACATCAGACAGAGATCGATCCATATATTAGCCTAAAAAAGGCTAATCAAAATAATAAATGTTGTAAAACATTATTTCTTTATAAACAATAAAGGGTGAAAAATATATGTCCATTTTATTTAATAAATAATAAAATGAAACTTGAAAAAAAAAAAAAAAAAAAAAAACAGATATGATGAGATTAGCACAGAAAAATCCAATTATTTTAATTAATGGTGGAAGAGAACAAAGGTGGATCCATATCTGTGATGTGCTAACAATGGTATTTTTTTTACTATGGAAAGAAGTAAATATTAAAATGGGGTGTTTTGGCCAATTATTTATACATCCCGAGAGAATTTTCCGTCAATATAAAGAAGTATATAAATCATTTTGTTTGATAGCCGTAAAGTGAAATCCCGTAACAGGTTTCGTTTAATTGGGTTAATCTGACACACCCTTTATCTATGTTTGTAGTTTATTGAAAACAACATAGTTTGTCTCATTCCTCTGCGTAATCTATAGGTAGGAATTACGATATGAAAGAATAATAAAATTTACCATGAGATTCTCTCTATTCTATTCATTGGACTTATTTTATCAAATTTCTTATGTGGGTTATCAAATTTGGACATTTCTTGGGTAATTTCTTTTTAATTTTTGATAGCTATTATACACAAAAATTGCTTAAACGAATTTAATTAAATTCTGGGCCGATTTTGGGAAAATCGAATTATTTACTTTGATGATAGTTACATCCAAATAAAATAATAATAATAATATTATTAAAATTTCCCGAGATATCCACGAAAACCAAACTGATTAAAATATTTTCTACGCGATTGAACTGTAGAACACTGCAAATATGATAAACAGAAGTTAGGCAAACATCCTTCAAAAAAACTTCAACTAAGAGAATACTTGAAAATAGATTTATCCTAAAGAATTAAACTTTTATTCCTAGACTCATCTTCATTTTACTTCTTGACACTTCCAGCCCAAAGTGCCAAAAGTATTCGACCCACCGTGATGCTGCGAACCAGGTCTGAAATGATATAAAAGTCCGAAAATTCAGCGATAGTTCCTGCCTCCATTATCGTTCCTGCTTTACTGCTCTAAATAATCTTAAGGGGGGAGTTCAAGCCCGAAAAAAAAAAAATGGAAAAAAAAAAAAAATGTATGTCTTAAATTATTATTGTTTTCCATATATTTTTGAACACATACATTTCCTTAAAATCGGAAACAATATCTATTATTTCCTTATCATTATTATAGTCCCAATATTGTATACGTTTTTTTTTAAATTAAACTAAAAGATGATAACAATACATATTGAGTTTTAAAGGGTGAGATGAGGTACATATAAATCGAGGTGAGATAAAATGTTCGCAAAAGTGGATTTTATACGTGAAATTTTATATAAATATTGAAAGTAAACGATGAATGCCAGCTATGATGAGATTAACACACACAAAGTAATTATTATTAATGGGGAACAGAACAAAGGTGGTGTGATAACAATTACGAATTTGTTACGATCGAATAAATCAAATATTGATGTCGGAATGTTTTGAGTAAATTATTTATACAATCTGAGGGAATTTTCCCTCTTTATGAATCGTTTAGGAATGTTGAAACATGTTTTATTTGGTTATTAATCTGATACACCATTTATATAAACAGTATGCAATTTATTGAAAACGTCATCGTTTTACACAGTTCTCTTCAGTATGTGTAGATTGAACTATGTTATGATAAGAAACGATAAAATATTTTACCACAGATTCTCTCTCCTGTTCCATTTGGACAGATTTTAATCAAAATAAATATCTGGGCATATTTTCACCATATCTCTTAACATTAGTCATTTTTTTTCTAAAACTAAAAATATATGGACACACGTTGTAAGAAGAACATAAAATTACAATTTTAATTGCAGTCAAATTTTAAAATTTACACTATCGATCTTAATAAAGTTTCCCTATAAAGAAGCAGACATGTCGTATTTTCATCTCATCAATAATTACATTTCGTGAGTAATCGGTTAAAAACTGAAAAATTGTCTTTGAAGCTGTTATGAAAGACGTAATTTAGTGAAATGTGAAAAATAAAGATAGAATTGCTATAGCCAAATCTCAAAGAGAATAATATTAATATTCAGAAATAAAATAGAAAAAGTAATTACATTAGATTTTATTTAGTTTTAGGAATAGTTGAGTGAGAAAGTTTGTGCAAAGCTAATGACCTATGTTGATAAAATACAGTGTAATAAATCCATTAAACGAAATTTGTTTACGCATTTAAACTATAACTAGATATTAATCAAAGCCGTAAATGGAGAAAAATAATATAATGTTATTTCATTATACAAGGATGTTCCGGAACTCTCTGAAATCGCTTTGTAGAATTTTGATCTTTAGTTAACAATAAGACGAAAGTTCTTATAAACATAACTCCGAAAACGTTTCATTTCCCATTATCCGATTTTTTTATATTTTTGTTAATTTGCCTTTTAATAGGGTACAAAACACAAAGAAATAGAAACGTTTACTCTTTAATGTCAAATGAATAAGTTTTAGTATTTTTTTCTGTACGTAAGGATAACAGAGGTATTGTCGTAAAATTGAAAATTAAATTCCTTGTTAGTTGTCTACAACATCCACAATTGAACTATAACGAAAATTTCTATATTATTATTAACTTAAGGTTAATTATTATTAATAATAAAAAAATAAATTATCAGAAGTGTTTTGAAAGTGAAAATATTGATTTAGCATTTTTTTAAATAGCGGCTGTCTACAAACTTCAATCTCGAATTACTGAAAAAATGTTGGATTTACAATAAATTTTCAAGAGAGATAAAAAATGAGAATTACAAAGATGAATCTAACAACACTTTCTACAGGCCAATTTTAGTGAGGAATATTAAAAATATTAATAAGTTAACCAATTCATTTGACATTTAAAAAGCTTTTTTCTTGTAATGTTAACGCTTTTAGAAAAAGTTAATATTAAACGTTTTAAATAGCTGCCATTTTGAAAATATACAAGAGAATGTTCTGATTTTTTGTACCCTGAGAAAGGGCTATACAATAAATTTGTATACTAACTTTGAATCCAATACATTATCTACTTCTAAAGATTTTTTTTTCCTAAAAAACAAAATTATGATAATTGTGAAAGTAAAACTTTTCGGATCTATGTTTATTCGAAATTTTATCTTATTTTTACCTAAGAAACAATTCTACAAAGTTGTTCCTGAGAGTTTCGGAACACCCTGTATTGTGAGAGAAGAACTACGGTTGGGATATAATCAGTGCTAATGTGGAAAAAAATACGTCAAATTTGATATAAATAATAAAACAAAACAATGAATGATGAGATGAACAAATAATAATTGTTATTAACTGCGAAATATAAGAAAGATGGATAGATATCTGTGATGTGCTAACAATGGCAAATTTGTTAGGGTGGAATTAATCAAATATTGAAATGGGGATATTTTGGCCAATTATTAATACATCCCGAGGGAATTTTCCCCTCGTTATAAAGACGTGAATGACTCGTTTTATTTACATGAAAAATGTTTTGTTTGATTGTGGTTGGCCTAATCCGACAAGCGCTTTATCTATACTGTGAAAACAATATTGCTTTGCACATTTCTCTGCGGAATCTGTTGAATTTTTAAATGAGATAACAACCTGATTATCTCTCCTCTACTTGCGAATATTTTAATCGGATTTACCACATGGGCGTATTTTGACAACATCTATTAACTTTTTCTTTTATTGAAAAAACAAAAAATTTGGGGTACAAGCCGAAATACAAAAATTAGAAATTCCGATTATCTCAAAATTGGATCAAACGATTTTTTATAAAACTTTGCTCAAATGTAGCCCCTAAATACCCAAATATAACGTATAGATTGACATGTTTTAAAAAATTCGATTTGTGTGTTATTAGGGTTGAAAAAATGCGTCAAATTGGACTTAAATAATAAAAGCTTGCCATAAATAATAGTAAATTGTTCAAGAATTTAAACCTAAAAAAAGGTAAATAAAATAACACAAAGGAGAAAGAAAATTATTTTATTGTAAAGTTGAATTAGAAAAAAAAGGTAGAGGTGGAAAATAGTAAATTAGTATTATTGTTTAAAAAATACTTCAAATTGTACTTAACTGAAGCTTGCAATAAGTAATAATAAATTGTTCATGAATTTAAACCTTAGAAAAGATTAATCAAAATAACAGAAAGGAGAAGGAATATAACAATATTTCATTGTAAATATGAAAGAGAATATAGCATAAGGTGGGAAATAATTATTGTTAGGGTTAAAAAATACGTTAAATTGGATTAAAATAATAAAATCTTGCCATAAATAAAAGCCAGCTATAATGAAATTCACACACATAAAAATAATAATTCAATGAAATGATAATATTTATTATCAATAATTGTTGATGCATTTAAACGATATAATCAATCAAAATAACATGAGAGAATAAAATGAATATAATCTTATTTCATTACAAAGTTGAAAGAGAAAAATATCTAGGAGTGGGAAATAATTAGTGCCAGGATGAACAATATATTAAAAGCCAGGTATAATGACATGAATAAAAAAACACAATTACTGTTATTAAAGACCGAACATAACAAAGATGGATCCAGTGAAATAAATCAAATATTGAAATGGGGATGTTTGAGCCAATTACTTTAAATCCTGAGAGAATTTTCCCTCTTTATTAGGATGTGTTTGGATCGTTTATGAAGTAAAAATAACATTTTGTTTGGTTGTGTTAATCCGACAAGTTCGTTCTATGGGTTCTTTGTGTGTAATTTATTGAGAACAATATCACTTTAAATTTTATTTTCGGATTGTGTAGGTTCAATTGAATTATGATGTGATGTAAACATATTTTACAACAGATTCCTTCTGGTTCACCGAATATACCAATTTAAATCAAATTTAGTATCTGGGAATTTTCCAGGACTTTTAGAAAACAAAAAACGTGGGTCACATAATGTAAACAAAACACAAACCGTTTTGAAAAATCAGCCAATAGATTTTTATCAAATTTTACTTTTAAGCAGCCAAACAATAAATATTTCTTGTCATCCCACAAAAAAAACATTTCATGAGTAATCAGTTAACACTCAAAAATCGGCCATAATAGAGAGAGAGAGAGAGAGAGAGAGAGAGAGAGAGAGAGAGAGAGAGAGAGAGAGAGAGAGAGAGAGAGAGAGAGAGAGAGAGAGAGAGAGAGAGAGAGAGAGAGAAAGAGATGTTCTATATATTAAAAGCGGAGTTAGGATTAGTTTCCCCGTTTCACTTAACACCCCCAGAATAAAAATACGAAAGAAATTAATTTGTGCAATCATGGTACTTACCCAACCCTATCATGCAACATAATACAAACCGATCCTCAAAATCTACCGTACAATAGTCGGCTTTCGGGCCTTGAAGAAAATGTTACATCATATTGGTACATCAAGAGGTCTATTGAAGTAGGGTATGATTGTTTAAAACATCTGTTTAATCGGTTTCCTGAACCTCATAATTGTGTAAACTATTTTCTTCTCATGAGCTAAATACTAATGCATCTCGTAGATGTGTATAAACGGGTGATTGATTTACAGTACTTGTAAATTATTTAACCAATTAAAAAAGTCAAATACCAACTCCCCTGAACTTTTTATGATGTTTAAAACTTTATTGTTGTTTTAAATTTTTAATACTATCAGTAATTTTGCAAATATGACGTTCTACTTTAAAATTCATTATAGATATGCCTATTTTTAATGATAGTTTTAATACCTTTTTCTTGTCTATTTTTGGATACATGTAATTAGCTACTAAGGCTCAAAGTAAGGTAAAACTAAATTTTAGGAGTTATCAGAGGTTCGTCCAACCTATATAAAACAATTAAACCGATTAAAATTGGAAATTAGATAGTGTGCAATGTATTTAAATTATTAAAAACTTTAAAATCACACCTAAGGCTTCTTTTAGAAGAGTCGCATAATTTAATGCAGGTTTTAATGTTCGTTGGTAACGTCATACTTTGAATAAAAATATATTATAAATAACTTTGAAACGTACATTTTGTATTTAGAATACAAAAATGAACGGAGTGTTAGAGAAAACTCGCCATTTTTAACCGTTAAGTGAAAAATTATAATTTTTTTGAATAACTGCAAATTAATAATAGAAAACGTTAATCGGAAATATTAATTATTAACTAAATATCAGCTTTATTATATATGCCACGTGATTTAAAAAAATAAATTTTGTTGATTTTCAAGTTTCCAATAATTCTCATTATATTATATTCTATGTAATTTCCAATTTTAATATTGTTTCAACAGTTTTAGGTAGATAAATTTACCTATGGAAACACCTTAATTATTGTTTTCAACAATTTTGCCTCTCTGTAGCTCCTAAAATGTTGTATTTATACAAATTATTAATGAATTTGAACGTCCTAAAATTATTAGTAGAATCCACAGTCATCATAACAATTAGCTATTTTCTATAATAAAAGTTGAAGTTGCCCACCATATTGGAAAATGTCTGATGGTATCAAAATTTTAAAACCCCCAAATAAGAAAGCATAAAGAGTTAAGTGGTGTCGCTATTTGACGTTTATAATATATCAAATACTTCCCAAATAAAACAGTTGGTACACTTATATCAATCATCCTGTATATTAATGTCTTCTTTAGATTTAGTCATGTCAGCGTCTCAACGCTGGAGTGTCTTAACGCTGTACATATGGGAAGAAGTCCCCACTCATTATTAAGTTTGTTCCGCTGAATTTGGGCCTGAGGTTTCTCGTAATGTTACGAATATTAAATTTTCTTGAGTAATAAAGATTATAAATTATATTTTTTTAAACAAATTTTCATCTTATTTATACAGGGGCAGTTTTAATTTCCTCCCCTTACCTTTTGTATATGGTTTAAGTTTTAAAAAATTGAAACTCGCATATCCATATAAGACATAAATAATTGAGTTTGACGCGCTCACTGACTGTCAACTTCAAAGGTGGAAGGCCCACAGAAAGTTAAAAGAAAGTCTTCAATGAGAGTAGGTCGTTATGTACATCGAATTAAATTTCTTAGTTAGTAGAGTACAGTGCCGATAACGGGATCTCAAAAAGATCATCCTATCGATTTTATAGTTTTAAATTTTACAAAAGAGCACGTTTTTTATACCCGAATTTTTTCCTACAAGCTGTTAACAAAATAATGACTCATCCGGTTTTAATTCCAATAGCACCAACTTTTTAGCTTTAAATTGCGGCATTAAACGACATATCACGTGTTGCTGTTTTTAATTTTAATGTAACAGCAGATATTTCTTGTTGAAACTCCATATTCAAGGTATAAATAAAGCGACAAAGCTAAAGTTTCAAAATTATTACTTTTTTTATAATTTTGAAACTTTAGCTTTATTGCTTTATTTAATGCTTGGATCCTGTTTTTATTAAAATCTTTTATTTGACTCCTAGATCTTAGACTTTTTTAGCATCACAAACGGCAAACAATAATTCTTCCAGGTGTCTAACATACAGCTTGTAGGAAAAAATACTGGGGTATATTTTTCTAAAAAAGTAGAGCGGTAAAAAGCGTTCTCCCTTGTATACATACCTTATACGCCGTAAATAATAAAATCTAAATTTTATCAATATCTATAAACTTGATTTTACTTATATTATTAACGTTTCTGTAAGGCTCTGTATAGATACAATCTTGTTGAGCACTGTGGTGAAATTCACAATAATGATTCGAATTTGCCCCGTAACCACAATCACTAGAAACTTTAAAATAAAACACAATTAACTGATTAATTGTTCTTTATTAACTATTTCCACTAAATGGCCTGATGTACATTTCGATAACATGGTTATCATCATCGGAGGGTCTTGCTTATAAACTAAATCTAAACTTACATATCTACTAATGAAATAAAATTAAACTTAAAACTATAATAACCTGAGTGCAACTAAAATCCTTCCCACTCCACAGATCAGTTGGCCAGTAAGGTTTATTATAGCTTTAGGTTTAATTTTATTTCATTAGTAGATATGTAAGTTTAGATTTAGTTTATAAGTAAGACCCTCCGATGATGATAACCATGTTATCGAAGTGTACATCAGGGCATTTAGTGGAAATAATTAATAAAGAACAATTAATCAGATAATTGTGTTTTATTTTAAAGTTTCTAGTGATCGTGGTTAGGGGCAAATTCGAATCATTATTCTGTATAGAATTTAACATTAGTTTCAATACATCTGACAATCGTTACGACAAATATCAATTCATAAAAATTATGTTCCAATTTCTCGCTACGCGAAATGTTCGCAATTAATGTTCGTCCACGTTCGAAATAAATAGACGAGTACGATGTATATAAATTTAACGACATTCGAACGAATGTTTAGAACCAAACCGATGCAAGGTAAACTCGTAAAATTGTAGTTTAAAGATCTGTCTCGGTTGGTAAACTTTCTACTCTATAGTTTGTACCGTAATTGTTGCTTAAAGTTTAATCAACTTGTCTACTGTAATAAAGTTTAATAAAGTTTACTATCCAAAACCACTTGACTTTGGATTGGCTACTGAAATATTGCTGAGTAATAAATTAATACATTAAGACCAGATGAGAGTAAAGTTGGATTGCTATAAAGTGTGTAACGTTACACGACAAACTGTCCGTACAATGATTGTAACACGATTATTCTTAAAACTGTTTGAAACCAGAAAGTAGAGTTTTTGAATTAATTTTATTACTTTTGAACAGCTGATTAAAATCAAATCATAAATGTAATAATAAGTATTGAAAATTAATTTAATATGGGAATCAACAATCGATTGATCTCGTCAGTTCTACCTCGTTTGTCTCAAGGTGCGCACCTAACCTTATAGTGTACACGTGTTTTGTGTGATATTGTATTGTATGTAATTTCGTTTTAATGTCCGACCACGACTATAATGACGTCATTATTAATGTTCTGATGATGGAGATACGGCTCCGAAACCGTCGTCCTTTAATACGATTAAGAAGTCACGTGACTAATATATAAACAGGTAATATTCAATTACTTAATAATTAAATTAGGTTAGGTTTGGGATGTGATTGGGCCAGCGTCAAGGTTAACACAGTGGCATCTCTCTACAGTGCAGGATTGACAAGATCTTAGTACAATCAGAGACTAAAGAACGAGCAATAGACTGGGGTATTGTTGTGGCTGGTATCGTGCTTATAACATCAACGGTTAGGTTAGGTTTGACGAAAATAATTTTTTCCTGTTTCCTGAGGTTATAAAATCTGACGATCAGTCAAAACAAGAAGATCGAAATTTTCTACGATTAAGAAACTTACGCTATAATTCATAACTGAGAACATAATAAATGTAAAACAAACCTAATAACAAAATAAAATTACAATCAATAATAAAATAATTTCCAAATAAACAAAATGCATAAAATAATAATAATATTTTACAATAAAAGTGGTACTAATTGGGTGATTATTATTATAAAATATTTAATTATTATTGTTGAAGCGTGCATTTTGTAAGAATTGTGATTATTCTGGAGGAGCAATAAACCTTTAATTGTTTATACGTGAGATTAAAAAAGAGAATTATGTATGAAACAAAGACTTAACATATAATATGCAATCTGTGTAATAAAGCTATTGAGTAACATAAATTGTCCTTTACCTTGTCTGAAGAGATGTCCACGTGTCTTCCTGGTAATCGGCTTCCTCAGTGCACTGGGTCTCACTTGTAATGTTACAGGTTAATGTTAAATGTTACTCTTAATTACACAGATCACTTGACACATTTAAAAATATGGTTTGGCACAGCGCTGCGGTAGAAATATACCGCGACAGCGTGTTAGCGTTAAAGGCGTTGTAAGAACGTTATGAGTCTTATGAACGTTATGAGTTCATAAGAATTATGGCGATTTATGCGTCGCTCGATACGAACGAATTACTGTAGCGATTATACATAGGCCCTACATATTACGAATTAATCGTCGACTGATGCGAACGAAAACTTGGTGAGATTTGCTGAATAGCACGAGAAACGGTGAGAGAGCTTGACTTCGACGAATGCGAAGTTAAGCACAAAAAGCGTAACGTGGGCACGTGAACTGTACGCACGGAGTTCACTAGAGACCAAAAAAACTAGAGACCACGGGGGTAGGTAACGCTTCGCGTCCATCATCACGTGATATCCGTCCACCAATTAGAAATATTGTAAATGATGTCATTAGACCTTGGATTTGATATACAAGGCGAAACACCCCTTGAATTAGGGAATGGACTATTCCGAAGTGGCGTGTTGTGGTAGAAAGAGAAAATTTATGTAAACTGAAAAATGAAGCATGAGTACTGAACAGTTATAGTTACACGTACATGTAGATGGAGGCCTACCCTGAGACGTTATCACTTTGGCAGGTTGGTACATTACAGCTAAATATTTTGATACAGGATTAATGTACTAAACTATCCATTTTTGGTGAACAATAAATTTAATAAATCAAAACTTACGTTATAACAGTTAATATGAGATACGGGGAGAGTCGGTTTAGTTTAACTTACTTACTTGTCTAGCCATTAATATATGGATATAAACCTTATAAAACACAATTTACGAGTGTATTTTTAATTCCATTCTTCCTGTGTCTTAGACTTGACTTTTGTAAGGACTTATCCGAAAATATTTAAAACATTATACAATTATAAAATTAAAGAGGCACAATGCGGAACCATGTCCTGCCACTTGAACTTATAGATACGCAGTGTGTTTCCTGCGCGCCGAGTATTCGCGCATCTTGGCTATTTCAAGCCATCCGTGTTCTAGCGGACTCGGTGGCAAGGCAGGCAACCCTCAGAATAGCGATGTTGAATTAGAAATCTATGAAGCAGTAGTTTCGAAATATCGAATTCGCGAAAACTCCATTAGATAAAATAAAAATTAAAATAATTAATATTATTATAAATTATATTCATACTGTATTTCCATATATTTTAAATTTAAAAAAAAAGAATAATTTATTGTAACAATTCTTTTAGGAATAATTGACAAACAAAAAATGAACCAAATGCGATTTACTTGGAGACGATGTTTATGACACAAATAAAGATGCAGTGCTTTACAGCCTAAACGACAATAATTCTAGTGCTAATGCGTATATGAAAAAGTTTGTGCAATGTTTTCACACAGTTTACCTTCTAAACTTAAAAGCATATTTATAAAATAAATTTGTCTTACTTGATCTATTTAATTACTAATTTGTTTCTTTGTCCACAGGTCGATTTAAGGCACGTAGATGAAGTGAAAGACTCGAACGTTGTGGAAATCGGTGTCGATTTGTCCGAGTTTTATACTTCTGTAGAGTGGGACATTTTGGAGGTTCCGGCAGTGAGGTTGGTACCACTGTTTTACGTTAATATTACTTACTACGAGGGCTGCTTAGAAATTAATTTCTGTTTAGTCAATAAACGAAACTAAATGCAGAAACAAATATTGTATTATGTACAACTGTTACATACATTATTTTCAAAAAAAGTGTACTATTATAATTAAACACTTGTTGATACTAATTTTTGTGTTCCCTCGTCAAAGGACTGTGTCCCCAAAGAACTCAGAATTACATTCTACAAACTACATTCTTCATCTACATTCTTCTTTCATTTATTTTGAGTGGCAAGTAAGGTTAAAAGGTGGTAACTACTAGAGTGCTGCATGACTGGTAGTGCAAAATTCCTAACTTGAACTGCACAGTGATAGCACTCGCACGGGCTGTAGTATGCAGAGTTTCAACTCCTTGTGTGACCAATCCCCGTCCTTTATTTTTAAGCTACATCGAAAAAATTTCATTTTTTCTCTATTATTAATGTAGTTTTTTGTTCTTTACCTCCATCCTGAAAAACTCCCTTATGGTCGAAAACATTGTAGCCACCATAATGTTCCGGTTAGACAGTGGTTGTGTGTTTTTTCAAGGATATATTCACTGTTTTATTGTTTCTTGGTTATATTTTTTGCAACCATGAAGTTACGTCTCATCCCGATTAACGATTCAGATCAGGTAATCATCGCCGCATTAATCATAAAGAATAATCAAAATCAAAAAGTCCAGTCACTAATTGTTTGTTTATGTGTGATTCTTATCAACAGGTTAGATCAACAGGTTTCCTTAAGAAAATCTAATCTCCCGTTGACAACTTCATACAGATCGGTTCTAAAAATCTAAAGGAATCATTTAATAGCGGAGAAATTTGTAAATAACGCTTTTTATGTTAGTTGTTTAACCTTTTAAACCATTCATCAGTTACAATTGAATGATGTCTTTTTCTTTCTTTGTCATGAGAAAGTGAACAATCATTCCTGAATTTCTTCCACCAATCTCCCACAGCAGTTACTTATAACACAGCAGTCATTAACTCCACACAGTCTGGAATGAATATTAAAGAAAATTTTACCCTTCTCGCGGAAAACAAATCACCACTCGAATATTTCAACTAGGGGTAGTTTCAATTCAATGGATCATTTACATTCACTTATATATAACACAACAACCAAACAAATTAATTAAAAATTGGTGTATTTAAGTTAATAGTTATTGACTGGACAACAAACAATATGTGTTGCTATGGCAACCAGCTTGACTTTCACCAGTTGATTCAAAGTTAATTTATGAACCACTATCGCTTACTCATAATTCATTCCATGTCCACCAATGAAACGCTGAAAAGACAACAAAAGTAAGTTCTGAATACAAATACAATATGAAGAAATAAACAATTGTAAGCCAATTAAAGAACTAATCGTAATAAACGGGAGAATAGCAAATTCTGAAAATTCTGTACTGAAATGTAAACTCCGATATTGAACAGGATTCAATATTTTTATCAGTTCAATAACGTAAAATAAATTATAAATATTATTTTAAACATTTCTGGAATACAGTGTTCTTGCTTGATACATACAGAGTGATGCGAAATCGCGTTTCCAAACTTCAGGGATAAAAAAACTACATTAAAACTAACAAAAAAGTTTCTATTAACATATGTATTGACATGCCTAGTTTCTCAGATAGCCGCCATTTTCTTTTTTCCACAAAATATTCTTTATTTCTAGAACGGTTCAGCGGATTTAATTGAAACTTGTCATGGCACCAAATAAGATAATGACCTATTTCGAAAAATAACCAATCTAATTTTATAACCCGTTTCAAAATGGCGTCAGCTTAAATATTTTAAATCTAATTTCATCAAAAACAGACACAACTCGTATATATAATAATATTACCTCTATATTTGAAGTAATGGGGAATTTTTTAATAATTCAATAAGGTAAGGGAAGCCTTGTTTCTCTCAACCCATTATTAGACTCAACCCACCTAACCTAACCTAACCTAATTTAATAACCAGTTTCAAAATGGCTGCTGCTTGAAAATTGTTTATATCTAATTTCATCAAAAGAGATAATTTTTATGAAAACTGTCAAGAGATGTTTTTTGTAGCTTTTTTTTAAAAATTTCCTATCAAATATTGTAATAATTGCCAAACTATCGCACGAAGGATTGCAGTCGAACTGCGCCCATTAGTTTGAAGGACACGAAATGTCTGCATTATTACCATTGATTTCGTGTCAGTCAGACTAATAGGCGAAGTTCTACTGCAATCCTTCATGCGGTTGTACAATACGAAATTAATTACCTACAAATACAGTCTTGGAAATTTTCATAAGAGTTTACATTTTTCTGTCATTTAGATTTGATAATTTTAAGCCATTAGATTGGTTATTAAGAAAAATAGTTTTTTACCTTTTTAGGTAGGCCTACAATTTTAATTTTCAATTTAATCCGTGAAGCCGTTCTGGAGATAAAAAATTTGCAAAATAATTGATGGATAATGTAAAAGTAATAAATTCCGGACAAATGTTGCAGGAACTTTCTCTTAGTTTTCTTGTAGAAAATCATATTGTAAAGTTTTGAAACACAATTTTGTAACACTCTATATATGACAAAATGGCTGTAAATTGCGTAATCTTCTATCGATCCCCAGACAAATGGAGGAGTGCTAAATATTAGTTTAATACACACTGGGACAAAGTGAACTGTACTTCTTAAAATAATTTACGTCTCAAGTACTGTGGAGTGGTCGCAGTGGGAGACAACAAGACATATGAGATCGCATAAATAATAATATTACCTCTATATCTGCAGTAATGGGGGAATTTATTAATAATTCACTGAACGAAACGACGCCTTGTTTCTCTCAACCAACTAGTTGACATTCGTCTGTAGGTTTATACGTTACGCATTTGCGTTTACCTATTGTTATGCTATTTCCGAATAAAATTTGTTATCGATATGTGTGCAAGGTTTTGTATTTGATTTTACATTTTAAAATGGCGGTCACTCAAAATTGTACAGAAAAATTTAAGGGAAAATTAAAAGATTGTTTCATTACTGGGATAATACAGATTGTTGAAATAGCAAATAAAATAATAACTTGTTATTATTTACGTCCTAAGGTCACACTGAGGACATTTGTGGTAATTCCGAGATATTCTAGCTAGATCTACATCTTTATTCTATGGATGATACTTCTCTTTCTTCTTGCCAACCATATCTATCGTCAATCTTGTTTTTTTCTCCCGATACTGATGTTATTAGAGTATTTGTGGGCAAGGAGTCTTTATTTGATCGTATTTCATTTTTCGTGTCCCCCTATATTTACATAGTATGTGGCTATATACGATTAAATAATTTTTGTCTACAGTTGTTGACAAAGGTGGCATTTTGTTCCTTTAAATTAGTTTACAAAACAGCTGATTTCTCAACAGTTTTACTTTGCCCACTACTTTGCACACTCCGAATGGCAACCGAACAAAACGAAATTTAGGTTACGTTTATTTGAATTGATTTATAATATACAGGAAATGTACCGTATGTAGGTTAGATTAATTCTTTCATGTAAAATAACATAAATAAACAACAAAACAACGTTTTAAAGTTGAAAAAGGAGGTAATTATTCATGAAGATGATTGACAGTGTATGTACACGGAGAGTATTTTTCGTTTGCCGAGTTTTGAAGTTGGCAATCCCGTTTCCTCAGCAATACACCTAAGTTATTTGTAATATTCATAAATAACCTCAGTTTTGAAGTGAGAACTTCTACTCATTGGAGCACATATTTTATTTGTGGGTATGTTATTATTTTTCACAAAATAACAACTGTAGACAAAGTATAATGTGCAATTCATGAGCAAAGTGTCTTTTTTAAACTAGATAAAATTGACGCACTCGGCAAGCCTCGTGCGTCAACATTTTTCTCTCGTTTAAAAAAGTGCCACTTTGCTTACTAGTTACACAAATAACTATTTTTCCACGGATATATTAGTTAAAAAAAAAATACAATTTTTTTTTTTTTTTAAATTATATATATATTTCCTTTCTCTACAACCAACCGCGTGGACCGATTTTAATAAAATTTCATGTTACCATATTTTGAGATATTTATTTTTCAGAAATAATTGGTAAAAAAACGATCCTCGGAAAGCGTTATTAAAAGGTCTCTAAGGACATGTTTACGGCACAAGTGAACTAAACTTAGACAATTATTTAAATCTATTTTTCAAATATTGAAATATTAAAAACGACATAACCGACATTTTTCGTACCGTTATTAGTCTTTGTCTTTTTGAATGGAATTGTAAACAAGTTATTGATACGTTAAAATAAACCTTTAAATAAAAATATTCCTAAATCAATTCCTTTATTTAATCAAGCATATTATATGTTTTTTGTCAACAGGCATGAAAAGTTCTACACTTGTTGCAACGAACCGTACTTAGATATCACTTTCAACATCACAATGAGGAGGAAAACACTGTTTTATACTGTTAATTTAATTATTCCTTGTATGGGAATATCATTCCTCACAGTGCTTGTGTTCTATCTTCCTTCAGACAGTGGAGAAAAGGTTAGTTTGCATGTTTATAGTGTGGACGGGGGTGGCATGTGCTTGATATTTTAGCTGATCAACATAATTTTACTGTGTTGAATAGATACTAGAATGACGTAATATTTCTTGTTGAAATTTAGATTGAGACGATAACTATACAGTTTTTTTTTTAAACCGACCTCTTGTATCCAAATATTGAGTCTAAAAATATATGTTTAAATATAAATCTGTTTTTTAAATACACAAGTTTTCACACAATTTATTTCTGACTTTGTCTGTTTCACAGAGTTGTGCAAATTTGTGTGTGCTTCTTTAAAGCAGGTAAAAAATACATTGAAGTAGTTTAAAAATCGTTTTTATTTTAACCCACCATCCTAACAATAGCGATTAGACATTTTATGGAAGATTATCTTTTTCGTTGTACAATAAATGCTCGAAATTTTTCCCATCTGCAGTTAGGCAGTGAGATAGCCGATTATTGTAGCCATTTAGCATACCCCCTGTTGCTTCCTTGCTGTATTTTCATTTTTTAGGCTGACTATTAACATGGTTTTAAAATGTTTATGTTATTCCATCAATTAAAACGAAAGAAATTATTTAACTTACAAATTTAAACACATATAATATGGAAAAATATTAAACTTAAAAACACAAAATTAAAACGTGTGTTTTTCCTGAACTTTAATTAATTTATTATTGAACTATATTTTATGGTTGTACAAAGTAGAAAAAACATTTATGAATTTTTTAACGTCTTGTTAATGATAAGTAACGTTTAACTTACGCCGAACATAAAGGATGGCTTTTTATACTAAATTTCAATTGTTTAACTCTGTATATAATAAAAACAAAGATATTAATTCTTTATTATAATATATTAGTTTAAACACTCTTTATATTAGGTTCAATAACGAGAGTTCTCAGTAATGTGGTGATAAGGGAATATGACAATTTATTGCTTTATTATTTCTAAATAATCTAATGCTATATCAAAAATGATTAACAATATAAGTCAAAACAGAGGAAAGGAAAAACTACACATAAACAAAATATTTATCATTATTATTTTGCATTACATTATGATTTGATTTAAATAAAATTGTATATTTTTCTAAACACACTACACAAAACATAATAACGATACAATATACTTTATGCTTCCTGAATAGTTTTAATGGGTAGGGTTAAAAACTGCATAAAAACATAATTGAGAATAACGTGTCAACTGGCATAACAGTGATGGAGTTGGATGAAACACAAGGTGCGACGCCATATGTATTCTGTAGTGATTAAATCATTTATTTCAATCTCTTCATTCTGACTGCTATTGTTTTAGGACTTCTGAAGACCTATTCTAAAAATCATACATATATATATGTTTAGTAGTGCCTTAAACACAAAATGAGTTTTTCGAGTCAGACTTAGTTAAATCGCTTCATCGCTCCATAAAACTGTAGTTTCACAACTGTTTAGTACTATTTAACTTATAGAATCTCCAGAGTAAATATGTTTTACAAGTATAAAAATTAATTTATATTAATAACACACGTCACCCACCTTTTAATTGATGACAGGTATCAGTCAAATATATATAAAAAAAAATACTAGTATTGGAAAATTCAAACTATTTTTAACTAATCACACATACACAGACATACACAAAGGACACAATATCCTTAAAATTCTGTCATTGATATTATCTACGGATCTGATAATTAAATATTATATATTAATTTTTCGCCTTCTATTTACATTTCGTCTGATTATGGCATATCCAATGCGCTACAGCCCAAACTGCTAGACTGGTAAAGATAAATGGAAATGGACTGTAAGTACACTACTGTTTTTCATATTTTCAAAAACTTATAATGTAGGTGAACCTACCACAACTAAATTTGTTCGTATAATCAAAATGTATACTCTATATTATATTTAGTGCACGTTTCATCGCATAATGTGTTGGTATGATTGATGTTAATCAGGTTGTTACATCCAGACTGCAAGGACATAAATTATTAGAAGGTTGGCACACCTTCAGAAAGTTGCGTGAAGAAAAGAAACATTTCGCGTCTTCAGGTGCGACTATCCTTAGATGATGGTGGAAGTTTCAACCTCTAGGAACGTCTAACATCGGCCGGCGTGTAAATAATATTTCTGTTAATTTTTAAAATTTGTATCAAAAGGCATTTTAATTCTACATATTACAGAAGAAAACGACCATAGCATGAAATAGCTTAACAGAAATAATTGTATTGACCTTAAGAAAACACGATTTTTTTAAGTATAAATATGTAAATAACTTTCTTAGAAGTCTAGACCAACCTAAGTAGTTTTCTAACTAGTAAGTTCGCCCATTTTACATTCTTGACCTGTTTGTAAATAGAATTTTAAAATACTAAAATTGCTTGTTGAATAGTTTTAATATTGAGATATTTGTTAAGTATCTTGAGAAGAAAATTTATTTTTAAAACTAATTCAAACTTTGAGTCACGGTAGCTAGATTTGGTTTGCTTGGTTGCGATGCAAGGTGTAGCAAGGATTTTTAATATCAATCTCATTGCTGTAGAGACGTGCATTTTGTAAAACGTTCCGCTACGGCCTGATTTGCCAATTCCAGTTATTTCATTATTGATTTTTTTTTTTAAATTACCGTAGTCATATAATTAATATCGCTAATGGTGTTAACGAGTTCTCGGGGAGGGCAATACCCAATTAAAGCGTTTTGTATTGACGAATATCGAAATGTGAGTGCAAATTGGTTAAAGGTCTTATGCACTGCAACCCATTGGGCTACTCATGTAAGTAGAGAGTGGGGAACTTGAGGACAAGATTGTGGTTGGGGGATGGTGGGGGTGTGGTTGGGTATGGTGGGGCGTGGTTGTGGATGGTGGGAGATGGTGGTGGATGGTAGGAGCTGTGGTGGGAGGTGTGGTGGGAGATGTGGTGGGAAATGTGGTTGGGCGTGGTTGTAGATGGTGGGAGATGGTGAGGGATGGTGGGAGGTGTGGTGGGAGATGATGGGAGGTGTTGTGGGAGTGGCTGGGCTGTCGGGGTATGGTGGAAGGTGTGGTGGGAAATGTGGTGGGAGGTATAGTGGGAGCGGTTGGATCTTGACGTCACATGTACACATTGACGATAGTGACGTCAGACCCTTTAGTGTGTTACTTGAAGGCGAACACACTACCGACTGAGCAATCGTTTAGCAGCCGAGTAGTCCCTCCAGAGTACCCCCACCACCTCCCACCGTAGGTTTTACATGGAATTATATGCTTGTACATTTCGTAGAAATTTGGACACGTACCCCTTACCGTAAGACGTACCGAGTTTTTCAAACTAGTCGGCCTAGTGTAGGATTGTTGATAAATTTTATTATTAGCCCTATCCTGGTGTACCCCCCTCCCCCAAACCGTAGGTTTCAAAACGAGAAAACCGAAGAAAGCCATCAATTGTGATATGGATTGGGCATCTAAGTGGAATTATAAAATGAATTAACAAAATTTAAAAAGTGTACGAATACTGGTATTTAGTTTTTTTTCTATTTCATAATTTATCTTAACATATAATTTTATAGGTTTAATACATTTATCAGTGGAAAGAGGCACTCAAAATATTGACGTTTTCTTTATTTTGGGTTGTCACTATTTCAGTTATATTAGAGAAAATTATGCGATGATATAAAACATTAGTTTTAAATTATCATTGACATAAGTTCTGAAGTCTTTTAAGTGGAAGAAAAGTGATAATTTTATACGATTTATAGTACGACATAACCGAAAGTATAGATAAATATCATCGATTTGATTTGTAGGTATATTTATCCTAGAAATATCTTAAATTAATATTTAATTAGCTAACATTAAACTGTATTTTGTTTTAAAACAGATATTGATAAATGAGAAGATGTATAAACTAACCAAATATAGATAACTGAATGTGAATGATAAACACATTTATTGGGTTAGTAGTAAAATATAAAATAAAAACTGACTGCTTCCACCAATATAAACATAAATATTTTTCACGCAGTTTAACAATGTATAGGTTATAACTTACTACATTTTCAAAATGCTATAGATGTAACATGAGATGATTTTGTGATATACGGCCTTTTAGAGAGTAGTCAACGATTAACGCCCATTCTGTGTAATTTAACTCACGCTTTGCATTTTTTTCCAAACAAATTTTATTTTTTGCTAAATATGTAGTTAGAAGTGTTTAAAAGTTAGCGTCATTACCATTAATTTTTTGTTTTTACTCCGTGGTTTTGATAATATTTTATTTTTTCATATCGCAGAGAACGTTGTACGTGATATTACGGGCAATAAATTATAAGACCCGGGAACTGCATGCCTGACAAGTTATGAATGATGGCTCATGAATAGGTAAGAGCTCAGTTCAAGATTATTTACAAATATATGAGAGCTGGAAAAAAACATTTTTATCGTGTAGTAACATTCGGTGTGAGCCCAGCACTGCAATCTCTTCTTCCGTTAAACTTACAATGTGAAGAATTGCTTATTTTTGTTAGAATTAAATTTATCTCATGGAGATTAACGCAAAACGTTTTAAAATTGTGGAATAAATATTTGTTTAAATAAAATGTGCAAAATCATTGCACAAACTTTCTCATTCGTCCAAAAATAAATAAAAAAACAACCAAACCTCCAGAACAGTAACCTCTGTTTCCATTGATAATCAAACATATTTTTATTCTATTTTAAAAATTATTACTTAAAGATGGAATATTTGTATTAATAATAATATTGTTTGTTCGGACATTAAGAAACAATACAAAACGTTTCGAGAGTATAAATCAACTCCCGTTATCAAGTGCCTAACTTACAAACTAAAACATGCAGACAGAACACACGCCTTGATGTCTAGGCTCAAAAAACTCCTCTCCCCTCCCTGTTGGCAGATTGTTTCACGACCGTTAGTTGCTCTGTGACTATAGTTGTAAACAGACCTATTTTGGTTGGTATTTGTCAGCTGCTGTGTGCTCCGTTCATGATCTCTTTTGACTTGTGGTTTCCTAATCACCTGTGAGTTTCTCTTTAGTTTCGATCACTCAGGGATTGTCCTGAGTGTTTTTTTATTAGGTTAAGTTTCTGAACATTGGCCTAGATATCTAGGCGTGTGTTCTGTCTGCATGTTTTAGTTTATATGTTAGGCACTTGATAACGGGAGTTGATTTATACTCTCGAAACGTCGTGTATAGTTTCTTATACACAAATGATGGCAAATGTCCGAACAAACAATAATATTAATATTTTTATTGAGGATAATGCCTTATTTAAAAGACGCTAAATAACCGTAAAAAATGTACTTTAACTTTAGTTTATTTCAACATAGCTGATCGAAAATTTTAATAAAAATGGTAACCTATATTTTTAATAATACACATCGATTTAGAGGTTTAAATAAACACAAGTTTGCTCAGTACAGACGCCATATAAAATTTTCAATTTTACATATAAAGTATGCAGACCGAAACCGTATGCATACTTTATAGGTAAAATATGAATATGTGGATTTGATTAAATTACTAATTCAAGCGGAGAATACATTCATGGATTTTATTTCATAAAATAATATGTAGAAGGCAGTGATTTATTTATACTCTTTAAAAATATTTATACCTGGATATCTCATAAACCGTTCATTTAAAAGAAAATTGACGACAATTTCAAAGGTATTATTGAAAAAAACAAAAATAAAACGATATCAATATTTGTATTGCATCTATATAAATTCTTGATAAATTACTTATACAGTATGTTATTAAAGTACCTCCCTGCCAAACCCTTTTAGGACTGTTAAATAGGACACCTGATGTTTCTTTTGAAAGAGGGATATTTTGTGGGTTCTCAAAATTCTCAAATATGAACCCGTAACGTGTGACGTCAAATTAAAGGGAATTAGAAATGAAAAGATTATAAAATGGCCAAAAATATGTGAAATCGGAAACACTAAACATTTTTTTTTTAATATTCGCTAGACTAATCTGAGAGAAAGATTACTGAATTACAAAACTGAATTTTACCTGTTTCCCAAAAATGTAGTACTTTTGGGCATACTTTGAATACAAAAAAGAACCACATCTATTGAGATGTCAAAGTAAATTCCTTTTTAAAGGCAAAACTAACCGTTCCAAACAAATCTCACTATAACCAGATTAAAAACGTTATCTCAATTGTAGATGACATTTTCAGAAAGTTTTATTGTATTTTTAAAGATAGTACGAGTGGTAGATTTCATATTCACAGTTGGTTTGTTTTAATTACTTAGATTAACTGTTCTAACTAAATATAACTATTATACTTACTGTAAAAATAAAATACAATTTTTTTTAATGTCCCACATTTTGAAATATATTTTTTAATCAATTTAATTTTGTTAGTGCTATTATTTTGCTTTAAGACATAATTTAATTTGTATATCACATAATGCTGTTCTCCCTTTTTCCCTTTTTTTGAATGAGCGCAAAAGTACCACACTTTTTGGGGACAGTTAATATTCAGTTCAACATTGAATGTATCTCTCAGCTTAATCTAACGAAATTTTAAATAATAATATATTTGTTGTACTTACGTCTGCTCATCCAAAATTGTTTCAAAGCATTACGGCCGTTTCGACTATTTATTCAGCCATGGTCACATGCGTTATTTTCGGTACTATATATAGCATATATATATATATATATATATATATATATATATATATATATATATATATATATATATATATATATATATATATATATATATATATATATATATACCTCGTCAACATTATTATAAAATCATTTAAAACATTAGTACGTATTTGACACACATTTATTACACTAACACATTTATTTACACACTTTTTTTTTTCTTTTAAAAAGACAATTTTATACGGAAATAACTTTACATAATCGACCGTATCCGGCTGTGATTAGAACTGTACTGACCTGTCGAAACGGCCAGACGTAAGTACAACAAATATATTATTATTTAAAAGCTCTCCAGTAAGGTGAAGAATATTAAAATGAAATTTTAAAACTGTTTAGTGTTTTTATTTCACACATTTAGCAATTTTATAACTAAAAAGTGTATTCTACATTTTGTGCGGATGTTTTGGTTAAGGTCATCCAAAAATGTATTTCGTCAGCGCCATTAATTTTGTCTTCTTATGGTCTACAATTTGAAAAATCACAAGATGCGAATCCCTATTTTAAAATATCCCAAATTCCCCCCTTTAGGGAGGTGCAAAATTACAAACTATAAAAGAGTTTGGATCTATTTAATATCATACTAAAGTTAAGGTGTTGGGAGGAACCCGAATAACACACTGCATGCATTTACCAGAACTCCTAATCTGTGATAATATAACAAACAATTATAAACATTAGAAACAAAGGAACATTTAAGTTTGACCATAAGAAGAATTTTTTTAAATCCACAAATAGGTTATGTTACTGTCTACATTAAAACTATTTTACTTAAATACCATATACCAATTAAAAAATAATAATAATAGTGTTATCAAAATCTTTATAGAGCATTATTAAAATTAAAAACTTTGTCCTTGTTTTAAGAAAGATAATTTGGTTTTTTGAAGAAGTGTAACAAAGACCTCAAGATATGCCTAAAATATATCCTCTCTAAAAAATGGAGAAAAATATGTGCACATGTTTTGGTTGTAGAGAATTTAACAAAGGAAGAGATATCGTAAAAAAAAAAAAAAAAAAAAAAAAATAATGAGCAGAGGATTTCTAAACGAATATATTAGTGAACAAACTCAACCCTCGACAATAATTTCTCTAATCTAAGTAAATATTAGATGGTTAAACTAGAAAGCTTATTTTGTTCAAATTTATAATTGGAAATATATAAATTAATTGATAAACATATTTCTTTATTTTACCCAATCTTAAATTTTGAGTAGGTGCCACAAGCCCAACATTTCGAAATCTGATATTTTCAAAACCACCTCTAAAGATCTTTATCAATGTAGAGACGTATTACATAAACAAATATGGAACAAAGTGTTTAAAAAAATATGTTTTGCATATTATTAGCAAAATACAAAATGAAACCCGATCGCTGCCACTAATTTACAGTTTAATTATAGATATAAATTATCTAAATAAATATATATAAATTATTTTATTATTGGGTTTTAAAATAGGTAGCTTATTCAATATCTCTTCAAAATTGTATAACAATAACTCGATATGTATTTGTGATACTACTTTTTAAGGAGACTATATTGATTAATATACAAACTGTACAAATTTAACATTGCAATTTTTGTTGAAACTAAACTACTTTTTTGCTGAATATTTGGTTTAGATGTGCAAATATATTTATACCACGTTACTACTCTCAGAATTAATTTTATGTTTATACTCGATAGTCTTGATAGTATATTTTTCCATATCGCAAAGAATGTTGAGAAGGATATTACGGGCAATAAATTATACGATTCCGGAACCGCATACCCGACAAGTTATGAATGATGGTTCGTAAATAGCTTAAAGCTAAGGCCAGGATTATTTACAAAAATATGGGATCTAGAAATACGCTTTTATTATGACAACATATAGCAGTGCAATCTCTGCTTCCGTTAAAAATACAAAGACATTTAAATGAGTAGAATTCCATACTCTTTGTTAGCAATAAAAGATTTATAAAAGCTGATGTTATTTCCCAATAGCGGATAGCGAAATTGATTTAATTATAACCAATATTTTTTTAAAAATAAACATCAATTTAGAGGTCTAACCGAACAAAAACATATCTGAAATGTTTTCTTTGGTATATTTCTGTCCGTATGGGTATTTCATAACCATACTTTAACAATATTATTTAATCTAATATAAAATAAATTTTTATGTATACAAATATCGTTTCAAAATGGCTTCCATTTGAAGTATTTGAAACCTAATCGTTAGTTTAAAACAAATTTATAAATATAAAACATGTTATACTATATTGACGTTGTATTTTTCAATATAAATGAGATATCAATACATAACTATTTTTTATGACATTCGTGTAATTAATTTGAGTCGAGTTTTCTTCCAATCCTTGGATTTCTTACTATTTACATTTGTCGATGCGTTTCGGAGTTCCTCCATCTTCGAGAATTAATTTTTTTTTTACTGAATTCAATTGTTAAGAAAACGTCTATATTTCAAAAATAAATAAGAAGAAATTGGTAGGATTGGCAGAAGATTGTACTCAAATCATTTATGTAGATCCTACAAGAACAAATTATTATAACAATTTTATTTTATATAAGTTTAACAGGGCACTTAATCTGTGATAATTTGACATAGAATTCTAAACATTAGCAACAAATAGAATATTATGTCTTCTGTAGTATATTGCGAAGAAATTATGTTTTATTGATACATAACTCATTCTTCTACCTAGGATGAAAGTGAATACTTTCTACCTATGTTTGAAAATTTGTATCAAACATCTATTTATTACATTAAAAAAATGTTTACTCTTGTTTTATAAGAACTATCCATAAATTTTTGTATTCGATAAAAAGAAACAATGTCTGAAAATAGGTTCACGAAATGTATGTTCTCTTTTGTGGTATAAATAACTGATATATTAAAAAGCGACATCATTGCAAAAACTAAATTTGATACTCAAGAAAGTTAGTGGAAAACTCGATATTAATGTAATGTGCCATTTTAAATCTTTAAAAACTTTCTCAAAACTACGTGCTTGTGAAAAACCAAACGAGTATTCCAATTTTGATCGATTTTTGAACGTGCACATTGTTTGACCTTATATAAAGATCTTTTTTATAGTTATATATAAATAAATAATTGTGTTTTTAGTACTCTCAATCCTAATATTTTTCGTAGTTCATAAAAGGAAAAAAATATTGTGATTTTTTCAAAATCATCTTTAGAGATTTCGAACAATGTGAACATATATTTAGTACATCAATTTGGAAAAAAGGATTCAAAATAATTTTCGTAGAAAAATCAGAAAATATAAAATAAATTGTTTATGGTTTTTTTTTATTCCTACTTCCTGGATTGTTAAATTATTAATATTTGTATTTTATACTAACCTTCAAACAATCACTTATTTTCATAAACGTATGACTGCAGCTTCGACATCACACTGTTAAGAAGTTTTTTCGCGCTTTACAAATTAAATCACACCACATGTAAACAAAACCACGTAATAAAATAAATAAAGGTAGGGGGTTACCTTTCCCGATTTCTCTATTGTATTTCAGTTTCCTGTACTTATGTTTTGAATAGTTGTCTATACCTGTAAATTATCAGTAGCCCGTCGATGCCGCAAGGCGAAACAATTGTAGCTCATTTATACTAATAAATATTTGAAACTTTAAGCTTTTGCTTTATTTTATCCTTGAATATGGAGTTTCAACAAGAAATATCTGCTATTACATTAAAGTTTATACAACTTTTTACATAACTTTAACGTGCTTAACCAGTATAATGACGTGCTTGTACATTTCAAACACCCAGAAAATGTGATTATTTAAAAGTTATTTAAAAAGTTGTATAAATTAAATGTTACGTGGTTTTGTTTATATGTAGTGTGATTTAAATTCTGTAATGTAAAAAACTTCTTGTTTTCGGCAATGACAGTGTGATGTAACTGCAGTTAGATGTATCTGAAAATAATTGATTGTTTGAAGGTTAGTATAAAATATTATTAAAAAAGATATCACCAATTTTCTGGAGAACATCGTATTTATTTTCTACGAGGTTTTAAAATTTATAGGTTATAAAAATCATACCTTCAAAATTTTATCGAAATAACTCGAGGTGATTTTGAGATATACGACTTTTTAGTAGTTCATCAATAATAAATGTCAAATCCGTGTAATTAAACTCACAACTGGAATGTTTGTAGAAAAATATAGGCCTACTCTTATGGTGAATATTTGATTTGTTGTGATAAAAAGTTGATGTAAATGTTTATGTCACTCAAAGTTTTTATACTGTCACTTAAGAAGTAATGGTTTTTTAGTCAATTACAAAACAATTAGTTTTTATCCATAATGAAATCATCCTATTTTTATAAAAAATGTGATTGCAAAATAGTACCAACCTTTTATGAAAATATTTTGTGTGGTCTTTAGAAAACAGAAATATATACCGTGTTTCCAAAAAGTCCCACCCCCTCTTATTTTTTTTTATTATTGGAAGTAGACAGATTTGCTTTGGGGAAAGTTTAGATAACCAAAAGAGGAGTTTTTTGAAGTATCAACATTTTTAATCCTTACCCCCAAAATGGGGTAGTTTGGGATTAAGTCAAGAATTTTAAATAGCAACCCCTATTTAGCGATACCTCCTTTTTAAGGTCTTTTCAAAAGAAGAATAATGGTGTAAACCAGAGGTCTCTAAGTTCATCTTACCCAACATATCAACCAATCGAACTGTGAATTTTACGTTAATAATTAGACCGGAAATGTTACGAAATGTACAACAAGCTTTTGAGTCCAGAATCTATTTCTACCAAAAGGTAAATGGTAGCCATTTCAAGAACTTAATACGAGCTAAAAAAAAACTAAGGTAAGGCTTTTACCATCATTTTACCAACATAGAGCAGTTTGTAATGTAATAAAAACAACCGGAGTTTGTAGGTTAACATTCACAATTCGATTGGTCGCTATGTTGGATAGGATGAAGTTAGAAACCTCTGGTTTGCGCCATTATTCTTATTATGAAATACCTTTAAAATGAGGTGTCGCTCAATAGGGGTTGCTATTAAAAATTCTTGACTTAACCCCAAACTACCCCATTTTGGGGGTAAGAGTTGAAAATTTTGATACTTCAAAAAACTCCTCTTTTGGTTATCTAAACTTTACCCAAAGCAAATCTGTCTATTTCCATTAATAAAAAAAATAAGAGGGGGTGGGACTTTTTGGACACATGGTATATATATATATATATATATATATATATATTTGTTTTTATGGCAGCCATCTCGAAATTTAATTATTAAAATTAGTGAATATAAGATCTTCAGTTATGGTAAAAATACACACATATATATCAAATTTGATCATGGTTTGTGTCATAAACTACAGAGCGACATCATTTGAGAACTACATTTATTGATCACGGGAGGTTGAAACAGATATATCGGTGGAACATTCAACATTCCTTCATTGACCCATCGCATACCTTTCTGTTTAAACTAAGTGCATGTGAGAATTTAAACGAGTAAAACACATTTGATCATATTAATAATATTCAAATATTTTTACCGTTTGTAAGGACTTTTAAATTTCTTTGATAATTAATAAAATAATCATTATATTTATTTTTGACTGTCAATCTTTACATTGTGAGAAGTCACTATAATACCACAAGGCTAAAATTCTTAAATCCGATATTTTTAAATCAGCTAGAAAGATTTTGATCTATGTATAACATAAATCAAAATTTATAACTGTATGCAAAATATACATGTCTTCAATTGAAAATATGAAATTTAATCCTGACAGTTGCCAATAATTTATTCGTAAAATATAATTTATATTCCACGTGAAAATTAGTAGGTCATAAATTACTTCCTCTTCAAAATTTACTCAAAATAACAAGAGATGATTTTGTGATGTAAGACTTTTTATAGATTGATTAATATTCAATCTACAGTTTAACCAACACACAGAACACAATTCTCACAAAAAATACGCCTACGTATCAGACGCGTTTCAACTACAAGGTCGTCCTCTTCAGTGATACACGAGCTACACCAATCAAACTAGGACGACGTTGTCGTTGAAACGCGTCTGATACTTAGGCGTATTTTTGTGAGAATTGTGTTCTGCGTGTTGGTTATACTGTATAATTTTTCTCATAAGTCAAGCTAAACATTTAATATAAATATTCATTCTGTTTAATTTAATTCACAACTTTGAATGTTTGTCGAAATAAACACGTTTTTCCTTAATATTGGGTTTAGTTGTGCTAAAATTTAGCGGAAATATTTATGTAATATCACATTACAGCTCTCGTTATAAACTTTTAAGTTTATTCTTTGTAGTCTTGATAATAGATTTGTTCATATCACAATGAATGTTGGAAGTGATATTACGGGCAATAAATTATAAGACCCAGGAACTGGATGGCCGACAAGTTATGAATGATGGCATCGTGAATAGCTAGAGTTTTTTTTTTTTTTATGGGATATATAAAAACCCTTTTTATCATAACAACATACAGACTTAGTCCAACACTGCAATCTCTGCATCCGTTTAACATATAGTCTACTTTTAAAGTTTTATTTTTGTTAAATATAAAATTCAGGTAAATGATTATCAGAATCAAGACTTGTTTAAATAAACTCTGCAAAAGTATTGTATAAACTTTCTCACCATTATATACTGAAAACCAAACAAAACACTTAATGACTAAAAATGTCCATCAAATAATTGCCATTCAAAGAATAAAAAATAAACACTCGTGTTGATAATCAAAATATGTATTTAAAATACGCTTGTTTAATAAACACTTTCTCAGCCAAAATAGTATTTTATTCAAATTGGAATTTCAATATAAAAGGATAGCCGCCAATTAATTTTTTCCCGCAATTATTTATGAAAATTTGCTATTTTTTACGTGTGCTATCATTTAAGTTTGACATCTTAAGAATCATTAACGTTTTCAATTCGGAATTGTTCTATAACAAATTGATACACTCTTCAATCGACTTTGACATTGTTACATTCTGTAAATGTAAGGGAGGACGAGATAATGATTAACATTTGAGTTTGATGAACCAATGAAAGCCAACCCTTGCTTGACAAACAATTCTAATAATAAACTTGCAAGAGCATTACACAAAGGGTCCATTATGACTACAACAGTAGCAATTTGCACAGACGAATTCCAATCTGTTGGAATTTCAGTTTTAATTTAAATAACAAACTGGGATTTCAACTTTATATTAGTGCCTTTACAATGGTCCTGTGAAAAGTAAAACTCAGTCCGTGGCTGCTGTTGATATTTTAAGTGTAATTCACTGATACATGTACAAGTTGGAGGAAAGTTATATAAAGTTTAAGAGGACAGAACAAAACAACATGCAGAATTTCTCCCATGTTATTTGTGTAAATGAAGTTAAGTTAATTTAGATTGACTATTTTAGATTATATTCATTTAGGTATGTTAGAATATGTTAGATTAGTTTATATAAGCTCGGTTAGGTTATGTTATGTAGGTTAGGCTATATTATGTTAGGTAGGTTAGGTTAGTTTATGTGGGTTGGGTTGTGTCAGGTATTTTAGGTTATGTTTCAATAATTTCATCAGGCTTTCAGATTATAACTTTTCAATAAAAATTACTATTAATACTTTTCTCAGACAAATTATGATACAAACATGACATCATTTGTATAAATAAATGTTCATTCTAAGGAAGTAAATATTTGGTAAGAAAAAAACACTGTTTAGTAAAATTTTTTTTTTTTTTAAATTCTTTAGTTTTTACCAATACTACATTTCGTTTCGTAACTATATAAAAAAGAGATTAATAATTTATTTTTAACTCCTTAAAAGTTACATAAATCATACAAACAAAAACGTAAATAATTATAAAAAAGGGTGAAATTTTCCTCATTTATCTTAATATTAGTGTCAAATTTATCAGAAATTTACGCGTAATGAGACTACGCGTAATATGACATTGGAATCGCTAGAGTTTTCAAAATAATCAATGTAATATATTGATATTTGATTGCCTAGTAGAGTCACGCCCGCAGACGGGCGCCAATAATCGATGGAGGCTGAGCGAGGCGACAGTATAGTGACAAATAATACTTTCATGTTGCTGTCTCTGCCCAGCGTTAATTTTCTTTTTACCATAAATACACACATGATGAGCAAATAAAACCACCATACAGAGGACGCACTACATAAAGAACGGTAAACAACTGAGTTAAGGCCAGGGTGACTTTTATGATTTTACAATTCTGTTTTAATTTTCAACTTGACCTTAGACAGCTATTATATTTTGGTGTTTCTACATTCATATTGTACGTATATGTTTCACCGTTGTCTACTAGAGCGCACTAGACCATATTTTAGTTTTTAAGCCCTTACGTTGCTTGCTGTATTTGTTAATAGTTCTCCAGTGGTTGGTTACTAGAGCGCTCCACCGGTGATATTTACTGTTGGTTACTAGAGCGAACTCAACCATGATACTAATTTACGACGAAGTGATGTCAACACTACTACTAGCAGTAGCAGTTTATCACTTGTTAACGGGGGTTGATTTATACTCTCGAAACGTCTTATATTATTTTTTATAAAGACAAATAATGAAAATGCTCGAATAAATCATAATAACAATAACGACACAATAATTATCAAATAACTTTAAAAACAGAATTAGTATACTATAGTTTGGGGCAACCTTGATGTTGTTTTTAGTTGATTTGATCCCCACTTATAACACATGTAACAAAAATGTCCTGTTTGATTGCAGGTCAGTTTATCAATATCAATTCTGCTGTCGCTCACCGTGTTCTTCTTGCTTCTGGCAGAGATCATTCCTCCCACATCCCTTGTCGTTCCTCTGCTTGGCAAATTTGTACTTTTCACAATGATTCTAGATACATTTAGGTAAGTTTTATCTTGGTACAATACTATGTTATATTATTTTTAAATAAATTTTCTTTAGTATTAATGCTTTTTCATTCAATCTCGGGAGAAAGTTAAGAATTAACATCGATTGTAACTAGTTTTGAAAGTCGATTATATATATATATATATATATATATATATATATAGGCCTATACATATAGCTATATCTAATATATATATTATATAATCGAGGTGTGTTCATTAAATAACGAGACTAATACAAAATACAGTATCCTCAGTGTAGGAATGTGTCTGAGGTGGAGAGGAAAAGAGGAACCCCCACACTTTGTTTGTTGCATTTACTTTCGGTGGTACAACCAATGAATACATATACTATAAGAAGCGCAACGCCATGGTATAAAATTCAGTCTAGTTTTATTTGAATCTAGCAAGCTTAGCGCGTCAGCCGCTAGGTAGCGAGAGCGCTACTGTCGTCGGTGTGGCAGGTGCGAGTGAGACAGAAAATGAGATAGAGAGGGAGGACGGCTGCGAGGCGGCCAGCCAGAGAGAGAGAGAGAGATATTTATATATAGTGCCAATAGAAATGGGGTATAGTAGCTGATTGTAGAGAGGTTGTGAGGGAGTTAATTTAGTATGGGATGGGAATGAAACTATATAGACTATCTGGTAATAACGGAATTAAAAATAACCCATATATTTATGAATAATTACGGTTTAATTTAACAAATTGTAAATTAGGAAAAAAAAATTGTTTTGTGAGTGACATAACAAGTTACAATATTATAAACAATGTCCCGAATGGGACCATGTAAAGGGTTAACCTAAAACCATAATATTTTGTAATTTGATCATTTTTATCTCCGGAAAGCACACTTTTTTAAGAAGACTACTAAATTTATAATGATACACATTCAATATAAACAAACATAAAGAGAAAAGAAAAACATACTTTTTTAAATAACCATAAATTATAGACTAGAAAATGTATAAATCATACACATTCGATATAAACAAATATAAAAATAAAAGAAAAACATACTTGTTTAAATAATTATAAATTATATACTACAAAATGTATAAATAATACACATTCAATATAAACAAACATAAAAAGGTTAAACATAACCTACTTGTTTAAATAATCGTAAATTATACACTACAAAATGTATACATCAGACACATTTAATATAAACAAACATAAAATGAAAAGAAAAACTTACTTGTTTAAATAATCGTAAATTATACACTACAAAATGTATACATCAGACATATTCAATATAAACAAACATAAAAAGAAAAGAAAAATATACTTGTTTAAATAACCATAAATTATAGACTACAAAATGTATGAACCATACACATTCAATATCAACTAACATAAAAAGGAAAACATAGGCCTACTTGTTTAAATAATTATAAATTATATACTACAAAATGTATAAATTATATACTACAAAATGTATAAATTATATACTACAAAATGTATAAATTATATACTACAAAATGTATAAATAATACACATTCAATATAAACAAACCTAAAAAGGTTAAACATAACTTACTTGTTTAAATAATAGTAAATTATAGACTACAAAATGTATACATCATACACATTTAATATAAACAAACATAAAATTAAAAGAAAAAGATACTTTTTTAAAAAATCATAAATTATAGACAATAATAATAGACAATTAACCAATAAAACCAAAAATTTTTACCGTTTTTTAATTAAAAAATTACATAGGTTTTACTTTGAAACTAAATAAACACACGTGAAGGTTTTTCCCAACAGATTAAAACGTGCATTGATGAATCTCTCACACATGACATTAGTATAAATTGATTAGTATAAATATATTATAAAGAATAACTTTAACTTTATAGCAAGTTGACAATAATGTTAGCATACCTTTTAAAGATGCCTTAACTTCTTCAGTTTCTCGTTCAGTTTCCCTCCATCTACTTTTCGTTTTTTCAGGAGCGCTTGGTCTCTTAGGTCGTTGGTCTTCCATTTACCACAGTTAAACAGTTTGCATTTTATGAGTAGCCTCATCATATACAGCCTGTGTTTCTTACACTCTGAAGACCACCAGTCGGAGCATATTTTTTCTGTTTCTTTGTACAGATGGTCATCTAACTTTGCACTGATTTTTTCTGAAGACCAAATCTTTGGAATTAATTTGGCAAAGGCCACATTTTGAATTTTGACAACTTTGTATAATATATCAGATGGTTTACATAGTTTAGCTAGATCTCCGTCGTGCTTCGTAAATGTTTTAAAATGTATCAGTTGTTCCCTGTTCACGTCCAAAGCTTCTGTTTTTTTAAGCAACTTTAATTCACAAACAGTGCAAGAATATTGGTATGTACATTTTTTGCCTAACCATCCCGCTATATAGCAAATCACATTGTCTTCCAAGTCAGATAAGTCGAGGGTGTTCTCCTCGACTTCGTAGTTTTCTGTTGAAATGTCTATATCATTGTAGATATCTTTGTTCTTATCCTCAGGTTCGGGTAATGAGACACTGGCTTCATTAGAGTTTCTTTCAACGTTGTCTGCAATCACCAACGTATTATCGCCATCAGGCTCACAGTTGGCGGGAGCCTCAGAGATTTAACCTAAGATTACATGAATAAAGGTGTATATACAGCTCGTCATCGGGATTGCCACGCCCGTACTCACTACACAGGGCTAGTCAGGATGGATTCAGGGCTTCAAAATAATTTTAAAACGTTCTATTAAACATGTGTCCGTCAGTTTGTGCTTTTGAAAGCGAAATGTATAACTTCGGAAATGGATGAGATATGAGTCTACTATAGTATTCGAATTTTTACATTTTAAAATTGGTGGGTACCTATCTAAAAGTTTTAATGCCGAAAACCGTTAATTTTGCAAAACAATTAAGAGACTAAATATTTTGCTCTTTTAACCTCAAATGCAGTTTTTATATTTATTGTACATTTAAGGATAATGGACTTGTCAATAAAACGATAAATAAATCATTTATTGGTAATTTACTACAACCAATGAATACAGATCTTATTCGCAAACAAAATTAAATCCCTTACCTTTCCTTACCTTTAGTTGGAAATCTGAAGAACGAGAGGTTCTTGTTTGTAGCGGATTTATTGTTGCAATTAATATAAGAACACTTATTACCGTTTTTCGTAGCCATTATGAATAATGGTAGCCTAAATAATAAGTCAAATAATAAGTACACAATATACTTCTATACATAAGTATATTATTTACACTAAATTACTTGTCCTATCCACTAAAGTATTACACTAACACAACGTTATTTACACTAAACACTACATCATTAACACTGCATACTACATTATTTATACAGAAACTTTCAAGTGGTACGGATATGTCGCAATTTATGTAATAGTTCAAATCCGCTCACCCTCACACGCTGGCCAGGAGAGAAATTTTCAACCAGCGCTCCTAGCGGCTGCCACGTTCAGCTCGTTTTGGCGGCAACCCAACGAGGCTGACTATTCTCCATAAGCGTTGCGCTTCTTATAGTATATGTATTCATTGGTACAACCCTAATAAAAAAATATAAACCTCAAATGCTTCTGTGTAAACGCGTTCCCTTCTTTCGTGTCTTTTATCGGTGTAAATAAGAATAAAACGTTTACAAAAGTCTGTCACGAAGTTGTAACTTAATGAACTAAATGTAGCTAAGCAGTAATTTTTGTACCTAGTTTTCTTGGAATGGGTTGTACCGGCAAGTCAGGCTAGGGAAACAAGTAGATGGGAGGACACGCCCATAACACCGGACACACTCCTATTCTGAGGCTACTGTACCACAATTTCATCTCTATGTATCATAATTCCAATGCTTGTCCTCTTCAATATTAGGCCACATTCGCACTTACATTTCTATAGAATTCTGTTTTCCACTGGTTGAAGACATAGAGTAGATCAGTTTCTATCAGCTGTTTTTTCTGACATCTGTTTCATGTGTTCTTGACGGCTATTTAATCAACTGACTCAAAACGTTGAATTGCCTCAACGTTTCTCGAGTTATTAACAATTAAAGTTTATAGAACATATTTGTGCGACATGGGGGTAGTTCCTGCGACACCTTTTAATAACCGTAATTCGGTCAATTGTAAAACGAGCACAATCGAATTGTAAGGAACTATATGATCTTCATAAATTTTCTAAAATACTTTAACGTATTCATACTTAAAAAGATATTTTCAAAAAACCGATTTTTCTACTCATTCACCATTTCCCTTAAAAAGCGACCCTTTGTTGAACTATCTGATATCTTAGAAATAAAATATTACAAAGCAATTTTCATAGTATTTTAGACAATCGAAATTTTTCTTTTTAAATCGTTGTCAATCCACATACTCAAAATGGTTTGATTAAAGTCTGTCTAAACGTTTAGGCTGTAGAACACTCCGTAGTTGACAGATACTAAACAGACAAACATTATAAATAAAACTATTATTTTGAACTCAGGACGCATACATCTAAACAAAACTTTGTCAAACTTCTGGATTCAAAGTGCTGTATAGTCAAAAGTTATTGTGCGGCTACGAAATGACTCTCTTTCAACTACAAATCGTCTAAAACTTGTGGTTAATTTTAAACAATTTCTCTTGTTAGTAAACGAGGAATGCAGCAATCACATACTATTCAAAAGATTAAAGAATTATGAAGATTGAAAAGTCGAGCCGTGGTTTTATTCTTACTTTGAAATTCCTCAATTTTAATTTGTTGATTATTGAGATTAATTTCTTTTAACCAGTCGTCATTGAAGTATTCTTTAGAGTGGAAATCTTTTCTGTAGTTCATCATAGAGAAATTCTTGACTTTATTAAAGCGATCAATTCATTCGTAGATCTGGTTTACATTCAAACAACTATCCCCCTATTGGTGCTGCGTTTTACAAATGATTTCTGCTAGTTTCAATTTACAGAATTAAGAAAATCAGTGCGCATTTTGTCCTTTATGTCATTGGACAAAGATGTGTTTATTTTAATTCCCACTTTTAAATACAAACAAAAACAGTTTACATAGAAACTATAACTGCACTAAACAGATGCTATGTATAATGTATAGTAGAACACACATGATCTCTGACATGCAATTGAGAGTATAACATTTAGTAATGTTTAATAGAATTTTGAAAGTTGTATGAGACTTAGATCTGTGTTTATGAACTTTTCTTAGGATTTCCTTTTAAGGTCTCCTGTCGTTGCTTCTGTAAACCTCCCTTAAGAGTATTCATTTTTTTATACGAACCTTTAATATTTCGTTTGTTACGGAATGAAATGGCTACGGAAATTGTGAGAGATATCCTTCCTTATCGTTAAGGTTGGTCAAGAACAATTTTAAACTTTCCTTAACCATATTGTTCAATATTAAACGGTGAACGGTAACGTTATATACAAATGAGGTAACGAGAAGATAGGTGAGCTGTAGAAAAGAAATTTATTTTTACGATGAAGATTAAATTTGTAAAATTTTTTACGTTATTACATTTTCCGATGTCACATGTTTTCACTATTATGCGCACCTGTTGATTACATAAAATATTGGAAATATAAAATAATGCTTTTCAAGTTACATGGTATAAACCTAGCAAAAAAAAAGAAAGATGGTAGACAATATTAAATAATTTTTTGTGTGAAAACGAAATTACTGAGTTTAGAACATTCTTCTTCAGCAAAATGCTTAAATGATAATAGACCACACGCCATTTTTTTCTTCAACTTGTACTTTTATACTCAATTCATAGGTAAATTTACAACCAAATATTTTCTCAATTAGAAAATGCCGGCATCCTTTTCCTCTTTCCCGATCTTTCTCTCTGTGATTATGAATTCAAAACGTGTGCCAGATGACAGCTGTTGAACGATTAACGAACAATCAGCTGTAGTGAGTACTGAACTCTCATTGGTTCTTTTTGTTGACGTAATTGATATTTATGACGTAGTTCCTTTAGTCAAACAAAGCTTTATAAAGGAGAACTTAGTGAAAGAAACAAAATGTGAAGGAGGGTTCTTATAAGTGAAGTCGGTTAAGGGATGCCTTCACGTAAAGGAATAATTACGTGTTTCCTTCGAGTCTTTTAAGGAACGTCTTAGTGTCTGTTAAAATATATCATAAAAAATTACAATTTTTAATTAAAAACTATTAATGGTAAATGGTAAACTCTGCTTGACTGTGTTTTAGGTATTACCGATGTACAAGAAATAAAAAAATGCAGAGAGTTTGGGGTTTAACTAAAATCTTTACTTGTGTAACGTATTGTACATATCCTCTTTACACTTTACATATCTAGTTTCACGCATTCACGCACAAGCACTCATCAAAACTCTCCTCTAATAACATTCCTTCTACGAGATTCTAGGCTTCCTTTAAACTCCTCTCTATTTTTAAAAAAAATATAATGTTGTACATTATACTTTTAAATTTGATTTGATAAAATTTTATAAATTTAAGTCTCTTAAAGAAGTAGTTATAAAACCCTCAAAAACTGCAGCTTCTCTTAGGTATCACTAAGATTCAATCGAGGCTAACTATATTTGAGGTTAGAAAATAACTACGTATTCCTTTAAACAAATGTAGTGTAAAGCAAATACTGAATTATTTTTACTCTTAATAATTATATTATAGTAATATATTTTAATACTATATTGTATTATAGTAGAAATATTATATATTTCTCTTAAAATGTGACTTATAATTGTATTATATTACTTATTACACTATTCACGTAAATGCAATGTCCCTTAGCTGTTTCCAATGCGCCATGCTTTAAATAATACACTTTAAATATATATTAAGAATACAGTTTTAAAAAAACTTTTCGCATATTTTAGAAGATACTATTTAAAAAAACACTGTTTTATTCTTTTTGTTTAACTAGACCAAACAAAATGGTGGACAGGTTAGTGTGTAGGAATTTCATTATTTTATAAAAACAGTGAACATTCAAGAATTAAATTTTCAAGAGAATAAAACGTTAATAAATAGAAATGAAATAAAAATAAGTTGAAATATAATTCTGAATTAATTTACACGAAACTATAAATACAATTCAGGATTAAACAGATCTAGACAGATTTGGACGAAATATTCATACGAGCACATGATTTAAATACAATTAGTTACAAGATTTTGAAGAAAATAATTATTAACCTCTAAAATTATTTTGAATCTCGAATCGGTCTTATTTAGTATATAATTTCTTCTTTTCCCCCCTTTTTAATTACCTGGTTTTGTAGCGACCGATTAGGCCTAACAAAGGGACAGAATTAAGTACTATGAATGTCTTTGAATTTTTTTCAAAATCACTTCAAGAATAAGAGATTAATTTTTTATGTCTCCAGTTGAAATAGTATAAAACTAAGATAACGTATCCGTCTTGCAACGATTCTTTGTAGTATGTCACAACGCGTTTCGGAAACAGGTTCCCATCATCAGGCATTGATGATCATCACTCAAATGAGTAATCTTATCCTCTATGAACAATTATATTTTTAATTAAATATTTGTGTAATATCGCAATATCTAATATAGGCCTATCAGTAAAGTTGACGGAGGAGGTGACAGGTTTCCTTGCAGTGGAAGAGTGAACACCGCATCGACAACATGGTTCAGTGACAACTGTTTTTAAAGTTTTTTATATGTGTAAAGTTTTATATTCAAATACTAATTGTGCAGTTCAATGTTACGTGTTGTAAACGGTACAGATGTGGTTTTACTTTCATTTTGACGTGTTTACATTGGAGCGATGTTCTTTAATACCTGACGATGGGAGCCTGTTTCCGAAACCCGTAGGGACATACCACATAGAATAGTTGGCAAGACAAATAATCAGGTATATATTTTTCAATATACGATAACTTGGTTTTATAAGAGATTGAAATTAAGAAACATTTTAAATTAAATTTACTCACACTAATATACCAACGCTAACTTTAAGTTATTGACTCTTAAATTTTACGTTTTTGTAAACAAACTCTTTTTCATTCGATCTTATGTGGACTATTAGGTTGGTTTTTTACAGCTGATCAGAGACTAATAGCATCTTAGATTCTAGAGTAGAATGTCATAGAGATGAGAGTGAGAGACACAGAGAAAGTTTGACCTTGAACTTTAGAGTTAACATTTTAAAGGCTAATACATATAAGGAAACAAAACTGCTTTGTTAAGGGAGAATATTATGTTATTATCTTTGCTATAAACGCTAAACGCAACAACACTTTTACATTAAAAAAAAAAATAAAAAAAAAAACTGGAACACAAGATCTCACAAAAATTCCGTCTGCTTAATAGAGTTATAGTTTTGTTATTGTAGCTCATGAATTACTGAGGATGGCGACTTTGTCGTTAAAACGCGATTTAATTAAATAAACGTAATTTTTGTGACATCTTGTGTTCGAGTTTTTTTTATCTAATATTATCTCACAAGTCAAGTTCAGTATTTATTTATAACACGTTTACACATTTTTTTACTTTTCCATTATATTAATTTCATGAACTTAGAGGATGAATTTGAGAAGTTTACTTTATTTTTTTACTGTTTTTAATATTATGCTTATATTATGCTTAATAGTATGCTTGTTACATTTCTTGTAAATTAATTTTATAATCACTTATTTTATTATTATTATTTTAATGGTAATCATCCGGGTCTAAATTAATGAGTTCCCCATTTATACCAGATTCCCCACTCTCCTCTCTTACTTTTACATTATAACATTTCATATATTCAATTGGTTAAAATAATCACTTAAATTATTTATATTTAATGAATTAAATATTTTATTCAAGTAGTTTTGTTTAAATTTGCACTAATAATTACGCATTGTGTGTGACCGATTTTTCGGCATCTTAAGCTTTGACTTTAATGGAAGGTGTAGTATTATGTTACTGTCTTTTTAAGGCCAGTGGTATTTCTAATAGCATACAGGACGGGAGAAAATTCCCTTTATTTTCTGACTTTCCCTCTTAAATTGTAATTTATTACCCAACACCACATTGACACCTTTACAAACTGTTGCAGTACTTTCAACCTAGTTATTTAATTGAATTTCTATTTTGTTCTTTTAATTATTAAAGTGTTTATTTATTACAGTATATGCGTCACCGTCGTAGTTCTCAATGTTCACTTTCGTTCCCCACAAACGCACATCATGGCACCGTGGGTCAAGCGGGTCTTCATCCACATCCTGCCGCGGTTGCTCGTCATGCGGAGGCCGCACTATCAAATGGACAAAAGAAGGTATTTGTTTCCTTTGTAAAACAAAATGTTAAATCTGATATCTAAGTTGTATAGTTTTTTATATTCTCTATTGTAGACGTAAAGAAATTCTCATCCGACGGGTAAAGAAATCCATGATGTGTTTTTTCCAGGTATATCAGATTTGAGTTCCTCAAATACCGTATTTCCGTTACCCAAATACGTTGACCAATTGTAAAAATTATGATTAAATTTTGTAGGTAAACTTATGTTAACCGTATTGTGGGAAGTCTTTACTTGGTAGCTGAACAAGAATAACAATAAATTTGTTAGAATAGTGATTTAAATAGAGATGCATTACTGTTTAAGAACGTAAGTAGACAAGGACATCTGGATTCGTAGCAAAAAAAAGTGAGAAATTGGGCAAATCCCAACTAGCCATTTTGGTTTAGTCAATATTTGATGGGAAAGTGACACACTTGGGGAAGGGAGATGTAATGGTTTTAAATAACCAGGAAGGACAAAGAGAAGGGCTTTTTGGAGGATCAGCCAAGTGGGACGGTTTCTCTTGTGAAGAAATGGTAGGTATATTTTGGTGTAGCAACGAAAGGACTTGTTTCCGGGAAGGGATGAAGTGTTGAAGGAAAGAACAGTGTTGAATTGGGATCTGAGATTTGAGTGGCCAAGTAGTCTAGAGTCAATTAACTAAAGAGAACAAAAAAATTAAGGAGGCATTTTTCTCTTTGTGTTTGAGTTTCGTTTTGAGGGTGAAGATTAGGAAGTGTTTAAATATTATAAGTTGGGGAAAGCAACAGATTCTCTTAAAGATAAAAACTTTTTGGTTTTTGAAATAATTTGAACTCAGATGTGTCATATTGTTTCTGTAAACTAGTTTAAGTGATAATCTTTGGTGTTGGAATAGATAAATATTTGATTCTGTTTATATACATATATGGATAATTTTATTTTGTAAAACAAATTACGTAAATAAATGTACATCTTGCTTTAGTTGATATTGCCAAGCGATTTTTTTATTTTATTAGAACCCAAGAACTGGAATTCTTATTCATTACATTTTGCTGGATAAAAAAAAGGAGAAAATTACAATTGGTAAATTCTATCAATTTTTTCTCACCAGTAGTTTCTAAGTAATTTATCAAAATCCACTTTATCAGTTTCGTCAAAATGTTTGATAAATAATAACCTAAAGCCGAGTGCTAAATCAAAACTAAAAACATATTAGGTTTTGGGAATAATTCTCAAATAACAAAACAACCTTGTTAACGATCTATTGTATTCAAATACAATTTATTCTGAGAAAATGTTTACGACTTAAGAGTAACAAGTTTGCTTCATTTTTTAAATATATAAATATCATTTTAAAAGACGGCATCCATGTTTAGTCAATGTTTGCACAATTTTCTATTTAACGTCGTTAGTCATATAAGTACACATCCAGGCCTATTATCACTTTAAACAGCTCCTTAACTTCATCACTGTTCTTATAATTTATATTACACTCACATTGTATTTATCATTATCTTTACAGCTAACTTACTTATAACAATTGATGTTGATGAACATTATAATTAATGTTACATAAGGCACCGAGTTCCTATTAAACATATGTGTTCTATGCAGTTTAGTATTGTATACTCGTATGTCAAAGAATGGTGATATTTATTTTAATTATACTTCATTTTATTTTTTAGTTTAGCAAGTTCGTGCCATCGTATTATGGTTCGAACATGCAATGGGCTTGAACTCCGAGACCCGAGCTTGTTCGCTGCACAGACTTCAGCCTCTGAGCTTCTAGAAGCTGCCCAGCATGATGTCTTCCCTACACTCGACCATTTAGACGAGTTCACACCCCGGTAGGTTATAACTCATTCACTATCATTTAATTCGTTTTACAGAAACTTCAACTATCAAAAGAAAGAAACACTTTATTTGTAAAATGCACTAAAAAACGACGTTTCAATTACTAAGTCGTCATCTTCAGTTGTTACATGAACAAAACACTCTTAATACTGGGCTAATACTGGTCAAACCGGGATAAGAGATTAACCGACCTCACAGGTTATGTGGGTATATTTATTATACCTTAAACCATATATCCCCGGTATTACGTGGCAACACCTCATTATCGTGAACAGGTTTCTTACTCGGGAAACTCCCTCTATTATCTAATTTACTCTGAAGATGTCATGAAAGAGGTTTATTTGTAAGGAAATTTTAAGAAGTAATTGCTAAGCATCCTCTTACCATTCCCTTTTAAACTGAATGATGCAATAAATATTATAGAATTCATTGATGAAAAGTTTAATAATTTTAATGACTTTATGTTTACGATAAAGAAGCTTTAACAGTAAAAGAGCGAAAGGAGATCCGCAACTAATTGAAATATAAATTAAATTAGAAATCTCATGATCTATCCTCTTTTTGGTGTAGCAAAGGGAAATAATCTGAAAGGTTTTATAATAAGATCAATATCGTAGACTTTGAAATAAGGTAAAACAAGAATTTCTCTAAGTTAAATACTGTTATAAATTATTAAACAGAAATAATTCCTCACCTTATGGTCGCGTGTTTAAATTATTGTAATCTAACTAAAGAACAACTGTGGGTGAAAAATGTGGTGCAATATTTTTTCACTACTTATTAATATTGTTTGTGGATGTGTGAGTTAGTTTTGTACAATATATGTCTTTAGAAAATTACGTAGTTAGAAATATATTTGCAAACAACCATTCATTGCTTTACTAAACGTAGAAACATGTGATAATCACTCATAAATATCTTAATTTTAATATCTTAAAACTATAATTTTACAAAACATTATTTCAAACAGAGAACTGGAAGCCAGTGGACTCGGTAGCGGATGTAGAATCCACGGAACACCGCCGCTGCCGCCACTTTTGTGCCCGGACGATGTTCCTCCACCACCTGTCGACGACTCTACGCTTCCACCAATATGCAGACGGCTAACACACTGGCACAACTGCCCCGAGTTACACAAAGCAATTGATGGGGTACGATTCATAGCTGACCATACAAAGCGAGAAGAAGATTCTACCAAGGTGATACAGAACTGTCATTCTTAATGGGAAATATATAATAGTGGTCATTATGCAAACTTTTTTTATTAGGGTACCTTTTACTTTCACACACACACACACACACACACACACATATATATATGAGTTCAAAAAGTTTAAAATAGTTTAATCTATCTTAATGTTATAAATCCTCCAGAATGTTGTACATAATTATAAAGTCAAAGGAGAGAGAGAGAGAGAGAGAGAGAGAGAGAGAGAGAGAGAGAGAGAGAGAGAGAGAGAGTGAGAGAGAGAGAGAGAGAGAGAGAGAGAGAGAGAGAGAGAGAAATTTTTTTCATTATTAATAATATAAATATCGATCTGAGTTTCTAAACGGAAATATCTATTTTGATAGCCTCTGGTTCAAAAAAAAATCTATCTTTACGTTATAAAACCTCCAGAATGTTGTAAATAATTATAAATTCAAAGAATAAAAACCTTATTTTTAGTCCTCGTTTCTCTAACCTTTTTGCCACAGCCGTTTCGTATACATAGGGACAGGCTTGTTCATAGAGACATCATCAGGCTTGTTAAAGTTCAAATAATAAAATAAACATTAACACAACTTTTAAACATGATCACTTAAATTAAACAACAAATTTAATTTCAATTTGATGTATTCGTGTTTATTTTATGTTCATATTTGCATCCCTGATGATGACTCTATGAAGACGAAAAGGGCGTATCAAACAAGCTAAGGAAACAAGGACTGTTTTAGTGTAATAATAAAGTGTTTATACTTTTAATGTCTAATGTATGTCTGCCTATCTAGCAACAGCGTCTTTATGTTTCCTGCTTTTAAAGACTTCACGATTAAAACGACTTTAATCTAGTTTGGGATGTGATCATACACTGCTTTTTGTTAAATCAAAGTTTGGGTGTAGCTCCCTTAAGAATAACACACAAAATTACGATTTTTCAAAATCGGTAGTATATTTGATCAAAATCAAAAAATGACCCAAACAAAAAGTAAAATTTCGATACTTGAATTATCCGTAAACAACCAAAAAAATCGGCGTTAAAGACTTTTATAATTTTTACGTAATAACTTAAAAAAGATAATCTCTACCGATTTCATTAGGTTTTAGTGAATTATGAAGTAAACTTCAAATATAACCTAACCTAACCTAACCAAAACCAATCACAAAAAATGTCAAATTGGTATTATCAATCGTAAAGTAAAAATGAACAAGAGTTTTTGAAAAAAAAAAATAATAACGCCTAAAATTGCTTAAATTGTGCCGTTAATACGTTATTACCCTAAAATGTAGGGTATTTGATTATTACAGCTATTAAAGTTTAAGGTTTCTACTAAATACCACTGAGAAGTTACATTATTTGGTTACGACTTTGCACACCGGTTTGAGTCATTAATCTTTACAATACACAAAAAAATTGCTATCCCGTATTTTTTTGAGAGGTAACGACCAAAACTTTTTGGGCCCTTAAAGAATACGATCGTTACAGCCGATTGTGAGTTTTTTTATGTCAATTATGGTTAAATTTTAAGTTAATGTCACGTTAAAAAATGTCACCATAAATGGTTAAACATATTGACATTACGAATTTGATTAAAATTAATGAATTTTTGGGTCGTAAAGCGACAAACACAAACATCAATAAAAAAAAAACTCTTTTTGAACTCTTGTCCTCAAAAAACTGAACATTATTTGACCCATCATATGACTAATTATTATTGTTACTACAAAGAATTTCTCTTTCCATAATCTTTCAATAAAAGTAAAATATCCTGTTACAAATTGGAAAAATGATTGAGACACGTAGCTCCTACAGTGTGTAACTGTATACTTTCCTTTTACCTATTTGTCTTCTTCATCACAATATTAGTGAGATTGTAATACGATATTGTGTATGAATATTAATATTTCTCAAATGTAAAGTAAAAGATCCGATGACTTTAAGAAGGAATCATAAAATTCTTTGTGAGGATTTACTGAAGTCTCGGTAAATGATTTGCTTACAAAGGTTTCGTTTGTCATGTGAATCTGTTTATTGAAATTATTCTCATCTGTTTTAAATCGTTTTTGGTAAACATTAAATATATCTTATTTATTTTTATATTTCACTTTGAAATCATAATGATAATAGTATCAGCTAGGTGCTACATAATTAGAAGAAGTACAATCATCTGCCAATCCTAGCGTTGTCTTATTAATTACATTTGTCGATGAGTTTCGGATTTCCTCCAACTTCGAGGAATATTGAATTCTTCTGTTTAGGACTCTTCTACATATACAGCTTTGCCACACTCCTGCCTCCAGGCTCCACCTCCCTTGTTACTTACGTTGGTAGATTTATTAACTTATTTCAAATATATAACCAATCAGAAGGAATGTTTCAAATTTTTTAAATGCTGGAAAAAATACATTAATTAATACACTTAAAGTAAATAACACGGAAGGCGAAGTCTAGAGGTAGTGGACATGGCATAGCTGTATGTTATAGAAGAGTCTTTAACAAACGAATCCAGTACTAAAGGGTGTCTCCAAATTGGAGGAACTCTGAAAAGCGGTGTAAAGAGAAAATTAAGTGATCGGTCAAAAAATCAAATGTCGAATTTTTTGCGTATATTTTAGTTGTGAGATTCTCTAAAAAAGATGTTTTAGAAATGTCTCTGTCTTGCGTTTGCCTTATCTGTAGTGTGCTCTACAAACAGAACTAATAGAAAATATTAATCAAATTTGGTACATTGTATTTTGATCACAACTTAAGACTAATATATTTATTTTAATAACTGAAAATTTAGATGTTGCAGTCATAAGAAAACAAAAAATATTTTCACAAATAAAATATCTTAACAGATTATTTAGACACAGGAATGTCTCGTGTACTTTTCGCTGATAAACTCCTCCACTGGTAAAAGGGTCCGAACAACAAAAGTCCTCAGACTACTCTTAAATGTGATGTAGTTCAACAGTTTTTTTTACACCTGTCTGGGAGTTTATTTAATAATGCTAGACCTACTTGAAATTGTAGATTATTTTTCTTACTATGGCCGTGTTTACGTCACTTTTAGCAGCTTCTAAATTGGGTACAATAATCATGAACATTCTTATTCAGAGTAGTATGATACTTGTATTTAATTCACAGTATTACTTCATAAATTTACATAGTAGGAAGTATCAATACTCCTTGATCCCCTAAAACAAGTCCCTAGATTATACCTGTCATAAGCTGTGTCAATTTTTACGTAGTGTAAAGTGCTTTTTTACTTGTTGAACAGATGAATCATCCCCTGATATGATTCCATAGTTCATGTGTGGATGTATAAAGCCATAGTAGGCTGTTAACATTATGGAACAGTTATAGTAATTTTTAAGATTTATTTCACTGTGTAGCATATAAGAGCCAAAAACAAACCATAATCGTCAAAATTTCTCAGAAATTTTGGGTTCATGAGTTATCGGTAAAAACTAATGGAGCTTCTAAACATAATTTCTTAAAATCGGAAGTACGGATTACGTTGAAATTTTAGTGTAAATGTACAAATTAATATCCAAAACATGAGGTAAAAAAATAAAATTTATATAACGTAACACTTCCAAAAAAATAAACAAAAAACTAACCTTAACCACTGTTATTCAAAGCTTTATCTTAATATTCAGGATTATTCTAAAGATGGCTCCGAAAGTTCATTTTAGTTTTTGTTTCATACAATTACCGAACTGATATTTAGGGGTACGATTATATTTGGTTTTGGTGATATGTAGAAGTTTATACAATATTTTTTCACGTTTTATTTTGATTTAAAAAAGTCATCTATCTTATTCACTTAGTATTTATTCTATAGTAAGTAAACATATAAAATAAATAGTTGGTACACATTTTCAATATTGTTCTCAGGTTAAAGAAGACTGGAAATACGTTGCCATGGTCCTCGACAGACTCTTCCTCTGGATATTCACTCTGGCGGTGTTAGTTGGAACTGCAGGCATTATTCTCCAAGCCCCGACCTTGTATGACGACCGTATCCCAATCGATGTACGCCTGTCCGAAATAGCTTCCACTACAGCCAAACCTCATATTGCTACAAGTCTATAAGGTAGGTTCTCCTACTATTCACCCTGGCGGTGGTAGTTGGAACTGCAGGCATTATTCTCCAAGCCCCGACCTTGTATGACGACCGTATCCCAATCGATGTACGCCTGTCCGAAATAGCTTCCACTACAGCCAAACCTCATATTGCTACAAGTCTATAAGGTAGGTTCTCCTACTATTCACCCTGGCGGTGGTAGTTGGAACTGCAGGCATTATTCTCCAAGCCCCGACCTTGTATGACGACCGTATCCCAATCGATGTACGCCTGTCCGAAATAGCTTCCACTACAGCCAAACTTCATATTGCTACAAGTCTATAAGGTAGTTTCTGCTACTGTTCACCCTGGCGGTGTTAGTTGGAACTGCAGACATTATTCTCCAAGCCCCGACCTTGTACGACGACCGTATCCCAATCGATGTACGCCTGTCCGAAATAGCTTCTACTACGGTCAAACCTCATATTGCTACAAGTCTATAAGGTAGGTTATGCTACTATTCACCCTGGCGGTGTTAGTTGGAACTGCAGACATTATTCTCCAAGCCCCGACCTTGTACGACGACCGTATCCCAATCGATGTACGCCTGTCCGAAATAGCTTCCACTACGGTCAAACCTCATATTGCTACAAGTCTATAAGGTAGGTTATGCTACTATTCACCCTGGCGGTGTTAGTTGGAACTGCAGGCATTATTCTCCAAGCCCCGACCTTGTATGACGACCGTATCCCAATCGATGTACGCCTGTCCGAAATAGCTTCCACTACAGCCAAACCTCATATTGCTACAAGTCTATAAGGTAGTTTCTGCTACTGTTCACCCTGGCGGTGTTAGTTGGAACTGCAGACATTATTCTCCAAGCCCCGACCTTGTACGACGACCGTATCCCAATCGATGTACGCCTGTCCGAAATAGCTTCTACTACGGTCAAACCTCATATTGCTACAAGTCTATAAGGTAGGTTATGCTACTATTCACCCTGGCGGTGTCAGTGGGAACTGCAGACATTATTCTCCAAGCCCCGACCTTGTACGACGACCGTATCCCAATCGATGTACGCCTGTCCGAAATAGCTTCCACTACGGTCAAACCTCATATTGCTACAAGTCTATAAGGTAGGTTATGCTACTATTCACCCTGGCGGTGTTAGTTGGAACTGCAGACATTATTCTCCAAGCCCCGACCTTGTACGACGACCGTATCCCAATCGATGTACGCCTGTCCGAAATAGCTTCCACTACGGTCAAACCTCATATTGCTACAAGTCTATAAGGTAGGTTATGCTACTGTTCACCCTGGCGGTGTTAGTTGGAACTGCAGGCATTATTCTCCATGCCCCGACCTTGTATGACGACCGTATCCCAATCGATGTACGCCTGTCCGAAATAGCTTCCACTACAGCCAAAACCCATATTGCTACAAGTCTATAAGGTAGGTTCTGCTACTGTTCACCCTGGCGGTGTTAGTTGGAACTGCAGACATTATTCTCCAAGCCCCGACCTTGTATGACGACCGTATCCCAATCGATGTACGCCTGTCCGAAATAGCTTCCACTACAGCCAAACCTCATATTGCTACAAGTCTATAAGGTAGGTTCTGCTACTGTTCACCCTGGCGGTGTTAGTTGGAACTGCAGGCATTATTCTCCAAGCCCCGACCTTGTATGACGACCGTATCCCAATCGATGTACGCCTGTCCGAAATAGCTTCCACTACAGCCAAAACCCATATTGCTACAAGTCTATAAGGTAGGTTCTGCTACTGTTCACCCTGGCGGTGTTAGTTGGAACTGCAGACATTATTCTCCAAGCCCCGACCTTGTACGACGACCGTATCCCAATCGATGTACGCCTGTCCGAAATAGCTTCCACTACAGCCGAACCTTACATGCTACAAAAGTCTATAAGGTAGTTTTTGCTACTGTTCACCCTGGCGGTGTTAGTTGGAACTGCAGGCATTATTCTCCAAACTCCGACCTTGAATGATTAAAATTTAATAAATTATAAATTGTAATGAAAGTCAAAATAATATCTTTTTTGAGAATGTATATAACCGATTTGTCATAATTTAGATGTACCATGAGAGTACAAATCTTTTTGCAACTGAAGTATTTTTAATAAGAGTTCTCCACACAACGCATTCCCATATATATCTCAACCGACAGACATTAGAAATATAAACGGCTTTTTTTTACTTTCAATCTAGTCACAGATGAAATCATTCAAAGAGCAAAGCAACCCAATACCAATGATTCAGAATGAATTTTGAAGTTTCAATGTTTATCTATGGTAATGCCAAATAATCTCACACCGTATTTTGGCTTATTTCATTATATCTTATTTAGAATTATAACATGATGTACAATTAATTAAATTTTTTTTCGTTTAAACATTAAATTTTAAAACAGTTCGGTAGTTATCAATGATAAAGTTAACCATAAACAACATATTTATACATTTAAATCAGATACTAATCTTGTTTTGTTTTATACACAGTTTATCAGCATAAATCGTGTTTGAAATAAAGGACGTTTTAATGATGGTAGTCAAAGTTCATTTTTCTTTTTTACTAATTATTCCAGAATTCTAATATTTTGTTTTAGTGTCATTTTTCACACGAGTTTACTTCAATAATGTTATTTTTCACTAAAATTAGAAAGAAATCGGTTGAGGCAATTTTAAGAAAATACGTATTTTATACATGTTCCTTGGCACATTTTTTACCTATAACAAACCGGTATTTTTTGAGAATTTTTATTAAATTGTTTTGTTTAGCTCCGAGGAGTCTACATTTCTAGAAAATCGGTAAAGACGATTTTGAAAAAAAATACATTTCTTTTGTCATTAAGGTCTGTAGATAAAACCAAGGACTCTTATAATTTCACTTACGTGTTTATCCGTCTGTTTGTCTGTAATTCGCAACCAATCTATCCAGATGCGAATTTAAATCAAATATGTTTCAAACTTTGCATTTATATTCTTTGTATTGTCTCACATATAGGAAAAATATAGCGGTAACAAAAAAGAGAACTTGGGGTAGTTAAGGGGCAAAAACCATGATGTTACCAGGTCACATTCAAGGTCATCGTGCCTCCGAACGCGTCACACCTATCAAGTTTCTTGTAACCAACGCTTGTCTTTTACAATCTTGATGTATTTGAAATTTACACCTTGTTAGAGTATCTTTAATTTACACTTTTTTATCTTTTAATACGACAGTGACTGAGAGTTTATCACCTTTGAAAGTTTCGCTGCATGTTTTAATATAATATACAATTAAAACTTATACTTGTTGTTCCTATTGCTATTTAAATTTTGATCTGTTTCAGATTTCTTAAAAAAACCAAAGATACAGCCACTCCTCCAGGGTAGGCCTGTACCATAACGAAGCACACAACATAACTTCCGTTTTTTGACAATAGAGGATAGTTTATCAATGTGCCATTCATCAACAGATATGTTTTAATTTTTGTATAAGTTTGTTTGTTACCTTTCTGATTTCGCTATATATATTTAAATTCGTAGTCTACATATTATTATTCAGTTAGCGACGCCATGTTTGATGTGATTCAGCTGCAAAGAGTGGCGTGTAGTTGTATGCGCAGAATAACGAAACAGGAATATTTTCTTCCCGTTTTTGCCAGGTACAGTTTTCATCAAAATAATCTTTCATTGTTTATTTTCTCCTTTCTCATAAACAGGTAGTATAGAGAAAATTTTATTTTTGTGGATTTTAAACCACTTTTATTAAATAACTTATACTACCGACCGTAGATACTTGGTGGAATTCCATTATTAATAATTAAATAAAAGGCAATTTGTACTTCCACAAAATTGAGTCGGCACGGCACATTAAAAAATATAGTGGAAGTACAAATTATCTTTCATTAAATGTGAAAAAATTCTAAAGACAAAATATTCTATCATTCCCATAGCACATTAAGTAAATTAGTTTTCAAATATTTGAAGACACGTTTCGATACCGTAAAACCATCATCATTTCTATTTTATATAATATTTTGATTGAGGTTGTCGAGTAACCAAAAACAAAAAGACTAAAACACATGAAGACACAATCGTCACGCAGGAACACTTGTAAGATGTACCGCCGGCCTTGGTATATGTGTTTTATTATCGTGTTTAACTATCAATGTCTGTTTTGTATATATCATTTTATAATGACAGTTCAATAGATTGACTAGGTAGATTTTAAATGCCTTGAATATTTCGCATTCTTCAATGGTATTCATGAGGTTAGTTTTGTTACATATACGAAAAGGTGTAAACACCGTCATATTACACATTAGGTGTTGCGGAAAATTTTATTTATTGTTGCTTATGTTGTTAATAGGCTATTTGAACAGTTCTTTAAATGCTCTGTCTGTCCGATGTAAGACACAGTCATAGTAACTGTTGTTTATTTTGTAAGCATGAGATTTTCTGTCCGTTTGTATTTTTGCTTTGTATGTTTTAGTTGGTATGAAACATTTATTAACATTTTTGGTACGATATTGGTTAACTTCTATGTCTTCACATGGGCTATGAGATGTTTAAGTCGTTCACTCCGGCTATGAGTTTGATGGTGTTGAATTTATCGTGGAAATCTAGTTTATCTAGTAGTATGTTGAGGAGGCTGCTAACAAAATTGTTGTAGATTGATATCTATTTTATAATTTGGTGGTAAAACTGTACGTGTATGGTTGTGTCTGCTTTTGTTGACTTTTTACTTAATTTTATTTATATAATTATGTTTCATCTACGTATCTGGTAAAAAAAAAAATACATGACTAGAATATATCCAAGATTTGCTCTGGATTCGTTTTAATAAAAATTAAATTTTGAAAGTATCATATAACTATTATTATAAATCATCTTGGAAGGATATCTAATCTATACTAATTATAAATTATTTGTTGAAGTGCTTCACAGACAAGCTTTACTTCAAAGGGTGGAGTCAGGAACTGTAATATATCCTGCTGATCGGAAAGTATCCAACAGTTTTTTTCAGTCACAAATTACAATTTTACGAGAATATATACAAGATTTTCCCTGGATTTATTTGTAATAAAAACTCAATTTAAATTGTAAGTATCATCTAATTATTATTATATATGAAAATGAGTGATAAAACTAAACTAAAGTAGTTGAAAACAATCGTATCGTAAGGATTTTCTGATGTTCACTAATTATAATTTGAAGCGTTTCACAGGCAGCTCTAATGCAAAGGGGGGATCAGAGACTGCAATATGTTCTGCTGTTTGGAAAGTATCCAACAGTTTTTTCAGTCGCAACTTTCAACTTTACTCGGATGAATCGAAGAATCTTCCTGGATTCATTTGTAATAAAAACATATTTTTATCTACTGATATTTATATAAAAACAGGAGGGAACACTTTACTTTAAGCTAAAGTAGTTCAAAACAATCGTTGTAATGATTTTATGATGTCAACTAATTATAAATTGTAAGATGAAGAAAAAAGTGGAAAAGGGACTGCAATATGTTCTTCTGAACTCATGAAAATAAAGGGGATATAATGTATAACTGATGACAGGGACTGCGGTCGAGAAACGCGTTTTGAAACAGTTTTATAATGAAGTCACACAACTAATTATACACGTAAAATATTATTTATTTAATATTTTGAGGTTAAACCACGTCTTAAATTATATTATTAAAGGAGTTGTGTATTGGCTACTATTGCATGACTTTTGATGTAATGAGTCCAAGTTATGTTTTAAAAAAGTTTACATCAGCTGATTATTGTTTGAATGTTGAGAACGATAAATATCATTATTAAAACACCAGCTGATCAGGATTTGTTGATATGTATTATGATAGAATGAATTGTTTTAATAAAAACAGTTGAGAAGACAGTTTCCGTAGGAAATACATGATGAAACTATAAAAACGATGGTTGGCCAGTTAAACCGAAATAAAGATACAAGATAAACATTTCAAAAGTATAAAGTTTGTTGTACCAAAATGAATACTGGAAACATTACAACGAAAAGTTACTTATCTACAGACCATAAAACAACTAATCATAATTCTTATTATTTGATGATACAGTCCATGATATCCATAAACAAAAATATTGATATTAAATCATATTTAAACTTCTTAGCTTTAAGTTTATTACTAAATTACTTACGTCATAGCAATCTTGTGTTTAGTATTTATTATTATTTCATTACAGCTGTTTCGGTATAACATATACCATCATCAGATGAAACAACACGTTTACACAACACACTGATACACTGTGTAAACGTGTTGTTTCATCTGATGATGGTATATGTTATACCGAAACAGCTGTAATGAAATATTAATAAATAAATACTAAACACAAGATTGCTAAGACGTAAGTAATTTAGTAATAAACTTATTTTAAAGCATTCATAAGGCAATATGGAATTTCTTAGCTTTGCTCAAATAAATCAAAAATGTTTCAGGATTCAAATGTTATTATTTTGTACAGTACACGTTTGAATTATTATGTGATACATTTGTGATATATGAAACATTTTTAAAAGCCTTCTACAAATCTCCCACCTAGAACCACTCAAAATACACGGGAGGGATACTTTTAGAGCACTCTGTTTTACCCTAGAGGTACGAACCCACCCTGGAACCCCCTGGAACCCTGGAGGCCCCACCCCCAGGGGCTGGAACCCCCGACCAGGACCATATGGGATTGGATAGAATAATGAACATCACATGTGAGTAAAAGTTCATGTTTCGTCTCATTGCTCAACATTACCCATGTGCTGTAAAGAGGCCGATTATAAAACTTGGTCCGTAAATATTTATTACCTAATAGAACTTTTCACATAGACTAAATTGAACAATCTTGAATCCAGTTTACACTCAATAATGTAAACATAACCTGAAAATAATCGAATTTATAACAGCTGATCATATTAAATGTTGAGCTTGACTTATGAGAAAAACTATACAGTATAACAAACACACAGAACACATTTCTCATAAAAAAAAATACGCCTAAGTATCAGACGCGTTTCAACGACAAGGTCGTCCTCTTCAGTGATACACGAGCTACACCAATCAAACTATAACAATCAGTGTAGCTGGTGTATCACTGAAGAGGACGACCTTGTCGTTGAAACGCGTCTGATACTTAGGCGTATTTTTTTTAATGAGAATTGTGTTCTGTGTGTTTGTTGTACTGAACAGCTGATCAGCTTAAAATATCTGATAAATTATAGATCTCTTAATTACCTGAACAATGTTATATAAACTATTTAAGTTTACAGCTGTTTCGCCTATTTGTCAGGCATTATCAGAACATGTACAACACATCAAAATACAATATGTTAAAAATTTAGAAACACACTCATTTAGAAATCACATTTGAACGTAAAGAAAAATCGATTCAAATGTTTGGTTATTGTAAATTTATTTATTTTTATTTACGTCAAATGTGATTTCAATTGTTATTTATATTTTAAGTTATCGATATTGAAAAATCGATATCAAGTTTTTACGAGAATATCAGTTTTTAGTTGACCTTGGGGATGATATTTTTCTCTCTAGCATTATAAGGAGTAGGCTACAGTCAAAACCTACTGAATGTCATCCAACATTTGGTATGTGTGATTATATTTTAGCTATATTTCGGCAAGTTTTTTTCATATACTCAAAAATTGAGTGGTAGCTACCATACAAAAAATTACGATTTTCTCAGATAATTAATGAATTTTGAAGTTGTAGTTAATAATAAACCCTGAAAAAACATTAGTAAACACTTTTAAACTCACCCACAACTTAATCTAAATAAAAACTATTCGAAATTAAAAATAAAAGTTCGTTTTTGATACTAAAAAAGTGCAAATTAATCTAGATTATATATTTATAAATTTAAATAAAGGGTTAAACTTTTTTCACTGGTGACATAAACGCGTATTCAGAAAAACGTATTTTATTAAAATAGAGCTTTTAGTGGAGACGATCTAGGTTAAAATGATTTTGAAAATGCTTTCTTATATGAATAATATTCACATTTCACTGAAATGTGAATGAAATCGGTATAACCGTTTTTTTAGAAATTATGTCTTTTATAATAACACTGGACCAATTTATTGTTTAGTTCTCGAAAGAAATTTTTTTGCGGGATTGCGAACAATATGTTCTGTTCAATAAGTTTTTAGAGGCTACACTTTAGCAAAATTGATCAAAATCGTTACGTTCGATTTTGAGAATATCTTTGTTTAGGGAGTTTTCTTATGACTGAAAATGTGAATTTTGGTTAGGGTAATAGAAAAAACAAAACAAATACCAAAATATGCCCACATAACGAATTTGATTAAAATCTGTCCAAGTGTTTCGGCTTTTGAGAACTGAATAGATGACGAACATACAACTAAGTAAATTTTTTTTATACTCAGGCAACATTTTCCTTTATACGTCATATATGAGAGAAAGAAAATTTAATATTTTATTTCCTATTTTTAAAGGGTGTTAAAATTGTTTAAATTTTTTGTAATCTTCACATATTTTTAATCCTTAACTCAGCATGTTTACACTGATTCAAAATTATAAAATGATCTGCTGTCCCTATTCAAATAATGACGCTATAAATTAGCAGTATTGCAAACACAACTATCCAAGTTGTCTTCTTTCATTCAAATAAAATCAAACATCACTTAAACTAAGAAGGTTTAGATATTATTTATAATATGCCGGAACAGCCTGATTGGTAGTGACTAAACTTACAAATCAAATTCTAACTTTTAAGACGTAGTTGATATTCCATTCATGTAAACATAGAAGCTTTGATTATCAACTACAAAATATTTCACTTTATGAGGATGTTTTCTTTCTCTCTTTTTGCTACTATTGGTATTCAGCGCTTCCAACGGTGGATTTTATAAGCTTTGAGAATACATTCGCGATACTAACAGAAAGTTACGTCTCAGTATTAATTCAGTTTTTGAAAATTAAATAGTTTCTGAACAATCTAAACTGGAATTTATGTTAATTTTTTACAAACTCAAATTTTACAATCTGCTGAAGTACAATACCTGCATAAGTTGTCGTTATTCACTTATTTCTGGCATGAAACAAATTAAGAAATACGAAGGTTTTCTGAAATATGTGAACTGGATTAATTGTTATTTTTTTACTCTTTCAAACTTGATAATCTCTTTGCTGAAATACAATTCCTGCATAGGTATTTTTTATTGATATATTTCCTACATATATACATGTAGAAATACTACATAATTTCTTCCTTCACATATTTCTGGCATAAAAGAAAATTTTAGACAATGTATACTGGATTCTGTGTTATTGATTTATTCTTTAAAAATTTATATAATTTCATATCTCTTTGCTGAAATACAATTCCTGCATAGGTATTTTTTATTGATATATTTCCTACATATATACATGTAGAAATACTACATAATTTCTTCCTTCACATATTTCTGGCATAAAAGAAAATTTTAGACAATGTATACTGGATTCTGTGTTATTGATTTATTCTTTAAAAATTTATATAATTTCATATCTCTTTGCTGAAATACAATTCCTGCATAGGTATTTTTTATTGATATATTTCCTACATATATACATGTAGAAATACTACATAATTTCTTCCTTCACATATTTCTGGCATAAAAGAAAATTTTAGACAATGTATACTGGATTCTGTGTTATTGATTTATTCTTTAAAAATTTATATAATTTCATATCTCTTTGCTGAAATACAATTCCTGCATAGGTATTTTTTATTGATATATTTCCTACATATATACATGTAGAAATACTACATAATTTCTTCCTGCACACATTTCTGGCATAAAAGAAAATTATAGACAATGCAATCTGGATTCTGTTTTATTGTTTTATTCTTTAAAAATTTATATAATTTCATATCTCTTTGCTGAAATACAATTCCTGCATAGGTCTTTTTTATTGATATATTTCCTACATATATAGCCTACATGTAGAAATCCAACATAGATTATTCCTTCATATATTTTTGGCATAAAACAAATTCTTAAATTTAAAGTGATTCTAGACAATGTAAACTTGAGTCTGTGTTATTTTTGTATTGTCTTAAAAAAATAATATAATGTGATATCTGTTTTCTGAAAATTGGGTTATAACTATTATACTCATATTTTTTTTTTCAGAAACACAATTTTGATATACAAAGTGAGTCTGGACAATGTAAAATCTGGAATCATTGTTGTTTTTGGTTTGTCTTAAACCATTCTTGTAATTTGACAGTCTCTTAGCGGAAATAGAGGTCCTCTTCGTTCACATATTTTATACAAAAAACAAATTAAAGTAACACAAAGAAAATATGGAGAATGTAAACAGAATTGTTTATTATCGTCCAAAATCACCCTCGTAATTTGACAATATCTTTGCTCAAATGTGGGTCATCTTTATTCACATATTTCTGGGATAAGACACGTTTGTTAAAGGGATGGTTTTCTCGACAGTGTAACAATACTATATTTTACTGTATAAAATTATTCTTGCAATTTGACAATCTCTTTCCTGAAATAGAGGTCATCTTCGTTCATATATTTTTGACATAAAACAAATTAAGTAAAACAACGAGAATATGGAGAATATTAACTGAAATATTTATTATTTTTATTATTGTCTGAAAT
>OY740777.1:39307374-39317374 GCA_963513935.1 Aphrophora alni
TCACTCTCGTAATTATAAAATCTATTTGCTGAAATGTAAGTGATTTTTATTAACATATTTCTGTGATAAAACACATTTTAATGCGATGGTATATTCGCTAATGTATCGATTTTTTTATACTGTTTAAAATTTTCCTTGTAATTTGAATATTTCTTCGCTGAAATAGAAGTCATCTTCAGTCACATATTTTTGACATAAAACAAATTAAGTAAAACAAAGAGAATATGAAGAATACAAACTGATTTTTTTTTATTTGTGTATGAAATCACTCTAGTAATTTGGCAATCTCTTCGCTGAAATATAGGTAATCTATATTCACATATCTGGGACAAAACATATTTTTTAAAGCGGTAGTTTTCTCGACAATGTAATAAATTTTGTCACCGATTATAATTGTTCGTGTAATTTAATAATCTCTTCGTTAACCTACAAATAATTCACATATATCCGGCCTCAAGGAAACTAAAACAAATAAAAAAAGAAAGAGAAACTCTACAACGTAAACTGGAATTTTTCTTATTTTTATTATCTTATATCATTAATGTAATTTGACAGTCTCTTCACTTTAAATTAGGTCATTATTATTCTCATATTTTTAACATAAATCAAATGATGAAATACAAAAGAGTGTGGACGATGTAAACTGGGAGCTTTGTTATTATTCTTCCTTCACATTATTGTGCATAAAACAAATCAGAAAACACAAAGAGAGTGTGGAAAATTTAAATGAAATATTTGTTGTTTATATATCACCTTAAATCATTTTTTATAATATGAAAACCTCTTCAACAAAGTACAAATCCTACATAATATCAGCTACATTCAAATATTTCTTGCAAGAAAGAAAAAAAAAAAGTATTCGTAAACAATATAAACTAGAATATTAGTTACATTTTTATTGATTCTTACTATGCCGGTCATCTTTCCTTCACATATTTTAGCATAAAACAATATTAGACAAACAAAAGGAATCTGGACAATTTAAACTGATATATTTGTTATTTATTTATGTCCCAAGTCATTCCTATAATTTCAAATCTCTTTGCTGACCTACAAATCATATAGATCTGATATTTTCATTTTATATACTTTACTGACATTAAACTATGCAAAGGTCGAGTGTTTAGCATATATTTTAAATAACGTACCATAATGAAAACAATGTGTTGTTGTGTTCAGATGTATTACAGTTTCTTTGTTTTTATTTCGATGTCATAAATATAAATTTTGAAATGTCTCAGTGATGCTAAAGTCACGTGTTGTAGTGGGTTTAGAGTATAAATAAATCACTAATAGATGTTGCATATTTTCATTTCTTCAACAGTATTCTATATATTTAAAAACCATTGCTAATCTATCTTTATGTATTGAAAGAGATGAAAATTACAAAACAAGTATTTGGAATTACCTTTCATTGTACAAAACATTTATTTCTAAATTCCCTGTTTAAGGTTGAATCACATTTCGTATCGTATCTACAACCTAACTAGGTGATGACATTTTTAGGATAACAATTTACTAAAATCATTACAATGAAAACTGTAACAGTTACAAATGAATTAAATAATACAATTTGTCGGAATAATATAGTGTCTACTGAATGACGTTTTTTAATTAAATAACATTGAATAATGTGTATATGGTTTAAACGAAAAACAATATACATTGCTTTTTGAGTAAAAATTTACTTGTATTAATAAAAACTAACGACAAATAGAAAATAATCTTTCCTCTACTTTATAAATATTTTATCTTTAATTCCGGTAGCAGTGTTGATTATAAAAGCGGTAAACTTCTAAAAGAAATTACAATATTTTTATTCTAACGATAAAACGTTAGGTCAATACTCCGTTGGCATTCAACCCTGATTTAGTTACTTGACCAGTTGTTTGAATTACCTTGTGTAGTACAGTTCCGTGATTTGTAGTTTTCCTGAACCCATTCGTTGGGAAAGGTAACCTTACTTATTTCGACTGCGCAAGCCTAGCTTTAGACTTGAGATCCATCCTTAGCTAACTAATTTAGTTTTCAATATGGCGCTAGGCTACTAAGCTAAAGCGGTATATTTCACTTTTTCGATATTGTAAATATATCACTTGATATTGAAGTTGATTTATATCTTCGAAACGTCGTGTATTTAATTTTATCTACAGTAGCCTCAGACTAGGAGTGGGTCTGGTGTAAGGGGCGTGTCCTCCCTTCTACTTGCTTCCTAGCCTGACTTGACGGTACAACCTATTCCAAGAAAACTAGGTACACAAATTACTGCTTAGATACAATTAATTCCTAAAGTTACAACTTCGTGACAGGCTTTTGTAAACGTTTTATTCTTATTTACACCGATAAAAGAAACGAATGTAGGGTACGCGTTTACGGAGAAGTACTTGAGGTCTATATTTTTTTATTGGTGTTGTACCGCTGAAAGTAAACGCAACAAAGTGTGGGGGCCCCTCTTTTCCTCTCCATCCCAGACACATTCCTACCTTGAGGATACTATACGTACGGTAATTAATGGGAAATATTAATTTGAAATATGTAAATAAAGAAAATGAATCGGTTTTTTTCAAATTAATTTGGAGTTCAAAACATTATTAAAATAGGCTGAATTAAATAACATCAGATGGTTAAATTGAAATTAGTTTTTTAACTAAATAAAAATAATAGGTGAGTTAGAAGTTGTGATTGAATGAAATCAATAGTTTTAATTAAATTATTACAGTTGTTTTTACCTAATGAAAACACTTATATAGAATTAATGAACTAAATAGATTTAACTGAATGCAGTATTTACAGGATTGCATTTAATAGTTTTTTTTACTGATTAAAGTAAATATATTTGATTTTGTTGTATTTAATAAATTGTACTGAATTAAATCGCTGGTTTTGATTGGATATTCTAAAAGAATCTTATGGTTTTGATTGGATTCTTTGGTTTAAAAAAACGAAATCAGAAATGGTATATTGTAATAGTTTTATAATAACCTCCTTCATTTCACCCTATTATAACAAACAAGTATAGCTGTAATACGTATTTATAGATAAAGGGACCAAATCTGGCCCATCAACCTGTATAAAATAGAACTCATTAAAGTAAATTGCAAAGTCATTGTTAATTAGATAAATTTTATTATTGTTATTTGTATTGTCTTAAGGATTTATAATCGTTATTTATTGGTAGTTTATTATTTATATGTAAAAATTATTTAACTCTGTTAATACATGAAAATTATTTTACGTGTAGGTTTTAGCTTTTGAGTTTTATATTTTACAATAAGAAGGTATATTAAATACTTTCTTGTGTTGTATCCATTTCGTGGTGTTGAAAAACTTAATTTTTGTAGTATATAGTTTTATCAGCCTTGTCCTTTATTATTACTAGTTGATGCATCTCATCAACATGTTGAACATATATGGATGGAGAGTAGGAATCAGGGAAGGTAGGCGGAGCTTACTAGGTAGTGAAGGAGCTTGGGAGCTAATGATAAGAAAGGGGCGGCGCTTGATAGACATTAGAGAAAGGTGTATATTTATTTTTATAAACCGCATTCAAATTGAAGGAAGCAGTCCAAAGTAGTTATTAAGATGGTTTCTCTTTAAAATTTCAACTAGAAATAATAAGCTGCAAGGATAGGTAAAGTTGACAACTAGTACTCAATTTAATTATGTACCTTATAGCAGATATATTGAATTACATAACTATTAATTTTGTTTGTCTTTTGTAACTTTCTGATAACCCAACACTTACAAATATTAATAAAATGATCTGATATTATTAAAATATTAACGAATATTTCCTTAATTTTTTGCATTTAGGTTACTAATGGAATCGAATAAAGTGTCTTACATTAAATCCATCACGTGACCTATTTTTCCCTTAAATATGGCGGGTTTCGGAAGTTCCATCTCATCATCAGATGACTGCTGAATCCAGTGATTCTGTCCGGTAAACATAGAGTGCTAGCTATAAACAAATCAGTAGCCTATATTCCAAAACATAAACGCGTTATGTTTTTATGTAATTTAATGTGTTGCGATGACGTCATTCCAGTAATTCAGTAGTCATTTGTTGATGGGATAAAAGTCCCTAAACGCGTCCTTTTTTTAAAGGAAGAAAAAAGGTCACGTGACTGATTTAAAGTAAAATACGATATTTTAGTCTAACAAGTATTTGTCAGGATGTTTCTTGCACTTATTAAATCAATAATTCTTGGCTTCACCCATGTCGTGTTTATGTGGCTTTTATTTATAATGATGTACTATACACATAAAAGTCTACAGCACAAAAAACACATTTTTATCATTCTGTAAGTATTAATAAACATATTTATAAACAAACAATATTATTAAATCAATTTATAGACTAAATCAAAAAAATGGGCGTCCGCAGAAAATTCAAAAATCTTTCAATAGAATGGTTAAAAAAATATTGAACAGATTACCCAATTTATCCATCCAAAAACCAAATAAATCTCGACACCAAAATTATAAAATCAATAGTTGTTCCTACAAAAGACCTAAAACAAGTATTTATAAATATTTAACTTTATTACTGTAATAATCAATATTTATTATAATTTTTATGATAATGTATCTGCTAGGACGGACATATTTAATTTCAATACATTCATCTGCCATTTCTAGTAATAACCTAAATTGTCCCGACGTGTTTTAGATGACTTCCATTATTAAAATCGATTTACGTTTTAATAGAATGAAAGAGGCGAAGATTGAAAAATTATGATATATTTTAACTAAAATGAAAAGGATAATATATTATATATAAGTAAATAATAATTAGTGCATATAATATTGAATATTAAATCTATTTGATAAAGCTTATTTGGAACAGCAAACAAACCAACAAGATGCTAACTAATTACACAAGAGGGCGGAGCTTGTAAGTAGAGAAGAGGGTGGAGTCATTAAGTAAAGAAGAGGGCGGAGTCTATATCTAGATAAAAGGTTGGAGTTTGTCTGTAGAGACGACAGTAAAGCCTATTGGTAGAAAAGAGGGCGGAGCCTGTAAGAAGAGAAGAGGTTACTTGTACGTAAGAAGATTACTTTACGAAATTAAGCAGTATGAAAAATACTTTTACAAATCAAGTTCCTTCGAAACGCGTCGACAGAATTTAAGACAGTTCTAGAAGTGGCAGACGAACTAACATGAAATAGATATTTGTTATGTTAAATATTTAATTATTGATGCATAAAATTTGTTATTGATTAATTGGTTTATATTTAAATTATTTATTGAGTTAGAATGTATTTATTAATTAACCATTTAGAAGTTTTAATGACTATTGTACCTTTAAAATAAACTATAGATACTATAAAAGCAAAACGAAACTGTTGCATTTTATACTTAGAAATAAATTGTGAAAATTCATCATGTATAAAATAAACTATGAAGATATAAAAAATATTTGTAAATAAAAGAGTTTAAAAATAAAAAAATAATTACTATCAAAGGTAAGTGATTGTTTTAAATGAATTTCTTTAACCCATTCTGTAATCAAAGAAATGAAAAATCACGTTTTGATAACTTCTAGAATATTCTGTATAGGAAATTAAAATTTTATTGTACTTTAATAATTTACGTCCTAGAATTCCACTAATTACTGAGTTAGTATAATTAATATTCTAATAAATGGTGGACTGTAATTAAGAAATTGTAGGCTTACGTTTTACAATCGGATATGCAATTTTCACTGCATCTTGGCTTACTTTACATTACAACAACCAAATGATAATTTATTAATCACCCTGCCCTGCAAAGAACGTTTAACATTGCTATCCTCAAAACGTAATAACTGGGTTTTTATTAAAGATGATATTAAAAATTCTTTTCACTACACTACTATGAGTTCAGCTGTTTTCGTTATGTGTTTACAACCTGAGAAACATTGAGTTTACGCGCGAGGCTTTAGCCGAGTTTCCCACAGCTGATTTTCCCACTCTAGAGTGGAAAATGTTATTTTCTGCACTAGCAGATGATGTTGAAATCTCGTAAAATATCCTTTAACGTATAGGCCTAAAATATGATTTAAAAAACCTCTTGTGTGTTCTAGTAAACTACCAAGATCCGTTTAATTTTTTTTAACGATGTCTCGTTTTTATTCCGTGGTGTAGTGAAAAGTATCGTTCAAAACACGAGCGAAATTGTTTTGCATATTATCGACCATATTTGAAGTGCTCGATAAATCTCGCACTTCAAACATATGGTCTCGAACATGCAAAACCCCACTTTCCACTCTTGTTATGAAATATACTATTTCACATAACTTAAATAATAGATCACTATTAGAATATCTAAACAATCATAAAACCCTTACATTTTATAAATTGAGAAACATCATATTTTATTATTTTTTGAACTGGTTATCTTACTAAACTTTTGTAACATCCTCTATTTAGCTGAAGTTAAGATAAGAGGTGGAACATTTTTCTATCTAACACAGTTCTTGAAATGTTAACTCGTTTTCATGTTTTTACACAAACAAAGTACATATATAATTTTGCAAAACACCTAATGTGTTTTAACCACACGTACACAGATTTTGACACTAATCTACACCACTGCATATTTGTAAAGAAATTTGTTTATTCAACTTACAGAACATTAAAATAAATAACAATTTGCATATTTTAAATCGGCCTGTAATGGAACAACCCCTACCACTATACATGACAAACACGAGGTTATATCAAACACGTAAAACAAACCCTGATATCGCAAGAAAATATGATATTCAGGTAGTTACGAGAACCTGTAGACCTGAATCACCAACATGGGGTAGCGAGAAGTACACAACTACAAAGTTCAGAAGCCTGTGTAACAGCTGTTTTAAACAATCTTACCACCAGGTAAGAGTTATTGCTCTACCAATACAATTTAACATTTTCTACTATGTCTCAGAGACCAACTTTTACAAGTAGAGAATATGCTGTTTGAGTGCTTCGTATATTGTGGCTGAGTAAGTATTATGATGGCGTCCTTGAACTGTTTTTTATAAAGAACAACAAGAGTGTGATTCATATTATTTCCTTTAAAGTAAACAAACTTACCGTTGATTGTATTTTAGTTTTTTATATAATGTATTATACAAGTTTGGAAATTGAAATATTTCGATAAATACACATCTGATAAAAAAATTAAAAAATACATGTTTAATATTAAAAAATAATCTATTCAATGGCACTAAATACGACCTCCCCACCCAACCCCTGGGGGTTAGGCTGGGACACCTTTACAATCTTAAAGGAAAACCCTCATTTTTTATTCCAGATTTGGATTCTGCGACACAAAATTTGTAGGTTTTTTCTTAAATTTTTTTTTCAATTCGGTATAGATTTGCTGTATTTACAAGAAATACTATTTTATCTACTTTTTCGAGAAGACACAGACAAGTTGATAATAAAGAGTAAGTATTAATATAACAAAGAACAGCCAATGGTAATAAATTAAAAACCCTATCACCCTCGGTGATAAGGGGGGGGGTGTTGTCGGTAAATTGAACTTTCAAATGAGAATCCTTTTCCTTATTGCAGATTCAGATTTTGCGAGAAAAAAGCTTCAATCAAAAAGTTATTTTTCATTCTTAACAGATGGCACTGTAATATGAAAAAATAAATAATTTTGTAGACATTGTAACAATCTAGACAGCCATGTTGACTTTACTCAACAAACTGTATTTGGCATAATCCAGGAACAACGGCTTGGACTTAGTAGTTTCCCGTTCCTTTCGGGTTCCTGTTTTATGTGAGTCCCCCTCGTCTCTCATCAAAGGGGTGTTAGATTTAGGTCATCAACCTACGTAATTAAATGTTCAAAAAATCTCCCCTCCAGTTACTAGAGGTATTACCACAGTGTAATAAAACTTTGAATACAACTGCAATAAAAAGTGGGTGTGTCTTTGAAGTTTTTAAAACATACACCCACCTTCGCCCCGATGGCCGAGTTGGATTTTATTTTAGCACCATTGACTGCCCGTAGTTAAATTATTGAATTAAATTTTTTTATTTACCACTTTTCCGTGTATTTCACGAGAATAGAAAAAAAAAGTTCAAACAAAACCTACGTATTTTGTTACGTAGAATCCGAATCTGCGATAAAAATGGGGGGGGGGGGGTTTATTTAAAAGGTAATATTTGTAATTAGTAAAAGGTAAAAGGTAATAGATGGTAATATTTAAAAGTTGTCCCCGCTCCACCCCCAGGGGTGGGTTTGGGGGTCATGTTTAATGTCATTGACTAGATTTTTAAAAAAAACTTTAAACACATATTTTTATTTTTATTTTATCAGTTTTGTATTTCTCTATTTATTTCACCGTTTCCATACTTTTTGGACTCTCAGTACATATTTCAACTTAATTGGATTGTTTCACATTCTTCCCTCAGGATTGTGTCTTTTTATAAAGTTTATTCAATAAACGTGTAACTTTGATTAATGATTAACAGAACCTTTCATCGTAAATCTTATTAATTTTAGAGCAATTATAATTCCACTTCAGTCTAATAAACAGTAGCCTATAATTGTGTATAAATTAATAACTTAAAATTTTAATATTTAATATATTTTCGTTTAATAAAAAGTAATTTTGATTTTTTTTTTTAATTAATAAAAATATAAAAAAAATTCTTTTATTTCTATTTACAATTTTTATTACTATAGAAAATTATTGATCAATGTTTTACTGTAATTTATTTTTAGTTTTGTTGAGTTGTTATTTTAAACATTTTTCTCTTTTAGTTAAATCATTTTAAACACTTTTTAAAAATCCCATCACTTGAGCCTTCCTAAGTAGGCTGAATCAAAGAATTTCTCACACCTTTATAAAAATATTCCATCATTTTTACACTTTTAATTTCAATAAATGATGATCTTTAATTATAACAAATAAAGGTAATTATATATCAGAGCTGCCTCACTTCAAAATCAATTTTTAAAGGTTTTATTCGTCAAATAAATGTTGGAAAAATATTTTACTATCAAAAAAAAGTGTCGGAAAGATGATTACATAACATAATTTCACAAGATTACACAAGAAAATCTTAATCAGAGTCAAATTCTGCTGCAAATTCAGTAGATGAGGAATTTATTGCATTTAAATGTATTTCACTAGTAATTTGCCATAAATGATGAAAACGAGTATTATACTCATTGTACTTTCTCTTAAACATAAATTCGGCTATATGGCCACGGAAATGTTGTTTTGAATTTCCATATCGCGGCACATTTCCTCGCAACTCCCTCCATTGACGTTCAATTGTCTGCGTATGTGCTTCAGTGTACGCATATGTAGGGCTGTATTATTATATGTCACGAAAGGTTTGGCCAGGTTGCTATATATATATATATATATATATATATATATATATATATATATATATATAACCACCTGGCCAAACCTTCCGTACGTTTATTGAAGTGAATATCTTGCGTATAAAAGATAACACAGAGTTAATTTTTTCACGAAAAAACTACTTGTGTAATTGTATTATTGTATTATGTAATCATCTTTCCGACACTTTTTTTCGATAATTAAATATTTTTCCAACATTTATTTGACGAATAAAACCCATAAAAATTGATTTTGAAGTGAGGCAGCTGTGCTATATAATTACCCAAATAAATAACATTATCTGGGAAATAACTTAACTTCGAGTTATTCAAACTGTCGGCCATCTTAAGTGACGTCATCTTGCAGTGTTTCTTAAACAATCTTTCTGGAACACTTTCACGTTGTCATTATTTATTTCACAGAACACGTCTCAGAAATGACGTGCTTCATGTTGTTTGTTGTGCATAACTTCCAGGAAAAGGAAAACACTTTCTCCTTGAGACTGTCTGAAGTTTATTGTTTATGTATTAACTATGACGTCATCAGAAACCACACAATGCATTATATTGTTTTTTGTTTTGTAAACATTTGAAGAAAGAAATTCATCATCGTATTAATAAAGTTGACAGTTTATTCCGCACTTAAAGTAATTAAAACCT
>OY740777.1:39322374-39368322 GCA_963513935.1 Aphrophora alni
TTAATCTCAATATCACCGCTGATGCATTGTTAAACAGTCCACTACAACTAATTATCATTCAGGCTGTGAACTCCATTAAGTCCTGTCACGAACAGAACACCCTTTAAGCATGGTCTTTGCAAGGATCCCATTTCAGCAGCTTATCTCTAAGTCGCTGTCGCTTAGAACATGGACGGGAAGTCCACAATCCATACTAAGTGGTTCGTGTGGACAAAGTCCGAGAGGTGTTTAAGAGCTAAAATATTGCGAGTTGAAATTGGATATTTAGATCAAATATAGTTTTATAGGCAATCGTTCCATAAATAAAACATAACTTTTCTCCGACACATCAAACAGAGATTATTAAATTATTATTGGAAGAACACTCCGAGATGGATTGGAAATTTAATGAAAACAAAGGCAAGGAATAAAACAAAACCTTCGGTTTTAGTATGTTACGAGGTCACTTAAAATATTAAAGTTAGTTTTCGATGAATATAACTCCAGTAATTTTCAAATTTTTCAAGATTTGAATTACTTGAATACCAGAAAATTTGAAATATGCACAAAGTAGGATGTTTTTTTAAACATCGCAATTTGTTACACCATTATTTTCTTTACGTCATCATACATAAGAAAATCACTGCTTGTCGATGAGTCTGTCTTACTTAATTTCGCAACTAAACAAATATGTTAATTTCGTGGGACTTTAAAATTACATTTATCTTAAGGATATTTATTTATTACATGTCTTCCAAACTTGAAATCTTCAAATGTTTATCTAATTTAGTATATTGAGTTTAATAATACACAAGATATATCCACCATTTTGATATTTTAAAATTGTGATTTTTCTGAATTTCATTATGGTTTTATATGATAACACTACTGTCTTACATACTGATTATATAAACCTATCGTAATTTTTGTATGAATTTTAAGTACAGACTGCAATAACAATGCGGATGGAAGGACAGAATGGCGAAAATTACTTTTTCGTTTTCTTGAAGACATAAAACGATTTTAATTTTAATTTTTTTTTTTTTTTTTTTTTTTACAATTACTAAATTTACCATAGGCCTATACATCGTATAAAGGGTAAATAAAAATCCAACATTAACTAAAAATTTTGGTTTGTAGGTATTTTGAAACTTTTAACAATATCCAATTGTTTATAATATACAATCTTGTTGAGCACTGTAGTGAAATTCACAATAATGATTCGAATTTGCCTATAACCACAATCACTAGAAACTTAAAAATATAACCCAATTATCTGATTAATTGTTTTTTATTAATTATTTCCACTAAATGCCCTGATGTACATTTCGATAACATGGTTATCATCATCGGAGGGTCTTGCTTATAACTAAATCTAAACTTACATATATACTAATGAAATAAAAAAAACGAATTTTATTTCATTAGTAGATATGCAAGTTTAGATTTAGTTTATAAGCAAGACCCTCCGATGATGATAACCATGTTATCGAAATGTACATCAGGGCATTTAGTGGAAATATTTAAAAAAGAACAATTAATCAGATAATTGTGTTTTATTTTAAAGTTTCTAGTGATCGTGGTTAGGGACAAATTCGAATCATTGTTGTTATTAATATATTATTCAGTATCTGATGATGCCTACAAAGTGGATTAGATCGACACAAACATATGTTTAACACTACGTCATGGGAATTAATATCCTTTGACAGAGCTTTGTGTGACATTAATATTTCATTGAAAATAATTTGTATAATTGATACTGTCCAATTATAAAAAGATTATACACCAAGATAATAAGATTATACACAGTGTCCTAAATATATCAAAACGGTTTAATATCTCTGGTTTTATATGAAACAAACAGGATGTTCCAAAAATTGTGCAACATATGCATGATGTACCGAAAATTCAAATGTTATTCGTTTCGTTTTTGTCTAATGGAACTATAAAAATATTTTTGTTTTCTGGAAGTAGAGCAAAACGTACGTTGACATATAATTTAAAATCATTTTAATATTTTCCATGCCAATTTATACTGTAGTGAATAAAATTAGACATTTTATGGAAGCTTATTTTTTTATTTTGACAGTAATTTAGTCTGTAGTATGCGTGACGGATACTTGGTGGTGATACGAAAAATGTTTTTTGTGGATTAGCCTCTCATAGCCCCGTAGATCTCTCAACACTTGAATACAATTATTTACTTAACCCTTTCAAACCAAGGACACAAGGGAACCAGCTCTAATAATATAAACCGACTTAACTAACAACTTATCAAATTCACAATAAACCCTTGTTCTTATGAAATTTTATTCTTTGCGCCATAAGACGGTAGATCTAAGAAATATCTATTAGCGGAGTTACTAATGGTTAACACCCAGCTTGGAAAACTCCAAACCTTAGACCGACATTATAGTTATACAAATGGCGAACTAAAAATGTGGAACGAGGTGATTGGCCGGCCATCTTGTTCCACGTTTTAGACTCGACTCCTTGGCTGGGTTAAACTCCTACTGCTCCGTTCATAACTGCCTTTTCCACAAGATCAGAAGAGTCGTCGGAGAGGATTGGGGCCTCTCGTTCCGCAACACAATGATAATCTACAGGGGCGTCTTCGAGGCTATGGTGTCCTTTGCTGCAGGTGCCTGGTATGGCAAAATCTCCGCGACCGCGAAGAGGCAACTCATTCGCGGTCAAAGACAAGCGCTCTTGTGCATCACAAGAGCGTACAGAACTACTTCTGCGGACGCCTTGCCAGTGCTTGCGGCGGTACTTCCTGCGGACCTACTTGTCATCCATAGGGGCCGCATTAGTGAATCTAGGAGAAGAATTGACCTCGAGGACCTGGAACCCTTCCTGCGGGAGCGGAGGACCATTCGGGAGGAGACGCTCGTCGCCTGGCAGAGCAGATGGGATGCCTCGGAGAAAGGACGAATGACATATTATTGGTTTCCCTCCGTGGCTGTAAGAATATCATACAATTGGATACATCCTGGTCCTGTGGCGTCTCAGTTTTTGACTGGGCACGGTTTCTTCAAATCTAAACTCCATGGCTTCAGTCTGGTCCCAGACCCAAAGTGTGACAGCGGGGAAGACCAGACTGCCTTACACATTGTGCTTGAGTGCCCAGTCATGGATCACCTTAGGACGGGCTCCCTTCTCGACGTGACTTCTCACTCGGGAGAGGGGGCTCTGACTACGAGAGAACGCCACAACCAGTTACGGGATTTCTTCCAGGCGGCAGAGAGGATCTTCTCAGAGTTCAACACCGACGACCAACAACCCTGACAACTTCACACCACTGTACACACCGCTGATCAGAAATACACCTCAGATATAACAACACAAGTCGCTCATTCATCGATACATCATTCCATCTTACTATTTCATCATCACTACACACACAACATCAAAAGAGAGGAGGACTTCAACATCAGAAGAAACCACCCATTTGATAGGTCTAAACTAGGCCTCGGTAAATGGGACACCTCTCTCAAGAGCCCATTCAATGAAAAAAAAATGCTCCGTTCATAGTGCCATGAGGAACACAAAATCTATTTTCAGTGGGAAATGATGATACCCCTTCGTTCGTGATCTTGGGCTTCGTTACAGATCGTGGTGACTCGGTCTAATTTCCAGAATTACCAACTAAAAAGGATCTCGTCACATGTGTTGCGATCTAAAGTCTAAACGAGTGGAATATTTTTAACAGATTTTGTTATGTAGATATTATAACATAGCTATGATTAGACAGAAAGCAAAATTATAATTTTCTGAAAAATTGATTCAAAACAATTTGTAATAATTTGCGCAATTGTAGCCGCTAAAAACCTGACATAGGTCTGTTATAAAAGACGGTTCAATAATTTCGATTAAATTTATGTGAAACGTGAAGACACAAACACATGTAAAAAACAAAAAGTAAAACAATATTATGTTGTAGGAATAATTTGCAAGAATACAAAAATTAAACTTGTAGCCATCAAAATCGATTTACTTATAGGACGTGTTCATAACACAACCATGGCAAGTTTAGAAAATATAAATATGCATTCCAACACGTTGTGGATGGTTTATTTTAACTTTTTGGTTAAAAATTTCCAAATTGACTTTTATTAACAAATAATTTTGGTTGCAAGAACAAGGAAAAACCCCAAACCACAAAATAACACAACTACACAAAACTGTATAAACGTGTTATTTTGTGGTTTGGAGTTTTTCCTTATTCATATATTATAATCACCAAAGTGCTCTAGTGAATAATTTTGGTTGGTTTTTAATTTCTTTTGGAGAATGTTAAGTGAAAAAGTTAGTGTATTATTCTGCTACAAAATAATTCTAAATTCTCTTTAAAAATAAATTTTGATGAAACAAATTATTAAAATAAAATTCTATGTAAAGATACGTAGCTTTATCCCTGCCTCCTGTTTTGAGACTTAATTTTCAACCATTAAAAACCTTTTCTATAGCTCAAAATATTTTGATTTTACCTGAAAGTTTAAAACATTTTTTACTCCATTATTTCTTATATTGAAATTATGTCTGTTTACCAAATCCAATCATCGAACTAATTAAAGTGTCCAAGAAATAATACTTTGTTAAGTTGCCTATAAAGACTGTTTGTTACAGCCTCTTAAGCTTGACAAATGGGCAAAGTTTATAACAACTAAAACAAAGATGATCCAGTCTGCAAACTGCCAAAGTTTGATGCATGCCTTACAAAGCGATTTATGACAGTTCGTGAGATTCTTTGTTTTGTCTTAAAGTTTATTAAAACAACAAAAGATGGCGACGCTAATGAAACAAAATCAACGTGTTATACAGAATTGGTTATTCTACCCGATGAACATTTTTTTTTAAATATCTCACATATACGTAGTATAGATAAAGTTATGTAATATCGGTATTTTTTCTGTGATATCCGTTTCGACGTCTAATGGTTTTTGGAACCATATCTGCCTAGTGTCTGCAGTCAATCTTCTGTCCTATGTATAGAAGTACGAATTCTACACGCGTAAACAGCTTTTCAATTTGGTATAAAGGCATGTGTCGGCCATATTTTGAGAATATTTTACTTTTTAATAATTGGAAACTTTGCAGGAGGTAACAAAAGAAAAAAAACGCAAAATCACAATTTTTATAAAATTTCTCACAAGTGTACTGTCAGAGGATTCACACAAAATGTATTGATCGCATATTCCTAAATTCTAGGTTTGTTAGGCAAAACCTTATGTTCTGGACGAGATTCAAACCCAAATAGTTAGATTCACTTTTGTTCCGAAATTGACGACTTAAACCACTTGTCTACAAGGACAATTTGAATAAGCTATTTTTTAAATAGAATTTAATTATTCAGATTGCTTATTCCACCGCGTAGTTTCATATCCCTATTCGAAATACAATTAGTCTATCTGAATATAAGAATAATATAACAACTTGATAAGTATATTAACTGAATGTAAAACAAATTAATGAAACCATCAAGGTTTTATACCGATTATAAAATATAATAATAGCAGATCCTCTAAATGTAAGGCCAAAAGTTAGTTTCCTGGGGATTTCAGTAAGCGTTAAATTGTAATGGTAGATGGAAGGGTGATAGGTGATACTGTAGTTTAGTTTAAAATAATTGTTACACAGGTTTGCAGAAACTCACAATTATGCACATTACCATTCGCGTGACAACTTCTAAACGTGAGCGGTCATATAGATGTGTTTCTATTCGCTTCGCTCGAATCTATGCCTCACACTCGCGTTCCTCGAAGCTGTTTATATATACAGTGTGTCCCACGAAGGTATTTACATTTAAACAACCACCATGTACATATTCGTCTACCGAATTGTAAAATTTCTTTCATACATATTGGAAACATATCAAAAGGTGTACCAACAACTTTTTACGCTAATATCTGCAAAAGAAATAAAATGGGGGCTCTTGATAGGAATGCAGTTTAAACGACAGCACCTTCCGCCGGAAAACAAGATAACATAGAAACCTCCAAATGTTTAAACAGCTGTTTATTTTAAAATTAACAGCTGTTTCTTTTATTTCAGATCGTTGAATTGTTGACACTTTTTATTTTGTTTCATTAGGAATCAAACATAACCTAAGTTGTTCTAGATTTTTGCCATGTTGTTTACAATAGAGTAGAAGGTTTTGTGTCGTGCTTGGTTTATTGCTTTTAATAATGACAAAGAAGCACACAGAATATTTCAAGCTACGTATCTTATGATTGAACCTCCCTCAGTCATGACCATCGCAAAGTGGAGGACGCTCTTACTTGAAACTCTGTTAGTGTACAGAAAAAGTATCGCTGGCAGCCACCTGACTTAGAAGTGGCCGAAAATATGTGTGCTGCTATTCTAAAGTTTAAATTTGAATGATTTTTTTTTTGTTAAGAAACATGTTTTATCATAAAAAGAAATTGTATTATTTGTTATATTGTGGTAATTAAATTATAAAGTTACTAAAATCTATAAAAGAATATAAAGTTATTTTATTGCTTGCCATTGTTAAACCATAAATCGCTGTCAACAGCCGCCATTTTATTTCTATTGCAGATATTAGCGTAAACATTTGTTGGTACACTTTTGGATATGTTTCCAATATGTATGAAACAATTCTTACGAATTGGTTGATGCATATGTACTTGGTGGTTGTTTAAAAATATAAATATCTTCATGGGACACTCTGTATATATATATATATATATATATACCGAGCCACCCCTCGCATGTTTGTGTCATTAGATCAATTCTGCACTATATAATACTACTTATTAGGATAGGAAATCAGATTTTCATGGGAGATCAGAGTTTGACAATAACTTTGCTATCTGTTATCTTAGAGAGATGAGGCTGGTACAATTATATGCACAAATTAAACCCTTAAATTTGTATCTAATTTAGCGTGATATAAGTTAAACACAACATGAGATTTGAATAACAAGACTGTTTAAATGTCTGTAATTTTTATATTTTAAATTAGATTGTTTTAGATTACAGTAGGATTCTACATGTTATTTTCTTTATGTTTGCAGTCGCCATCTTGTTACGTGAAGACAAAAACAAAGACGTCAACAAATGGACGTCAAATCGTTCTTTCTGTTGCTATGGTTACGAAAGTGAAGATGAAGTGTTAAGAAACAAACGTCGCAACATTTTGACTTCGCATACTGGGTAAATACTAAAATTATAATTTTTAAATTATTTATAAATTTGTTTAAACGTATAATATTAATGTTTCAGAAAGACGCTGGATAATGTTTTACATTATTTACAATATATCCTAACCTCACTACCAGAGAGATAAATTTATAAAAACTGGATATATGTTCACTCTACGCGATTTGAATGAATGAATGAATATTTTATTTCTCCATATATTCATGCATGCATTTACTTAAATCATAATAATACTTACATTATAACTAATGAACAAGAAAGAACTAAAGTATAAAAATAGTTTAATTTACTTATAAAAAAATACATTACAAAGAAATAACTGAAACACCTCGATGTTTTAATACATGCTTGTGGTAATGAGGAACACAGAACAAATAGAAAAAAAATGTAGAGAGAAAAAAATTCAAAATAACAAAAAAAAAATAAAAACCTAGTCGGTCTTTTTGTTTTTAGTGTTTTTTTGTGGCTTTGGGGAATTTTCTTTCATTGCTATTGCAATCCACATAAGGTAGAATAAACATAACTACACAGTCTTTGTGTTGTTAGTGTTATTGTGCTTTTGGGAAATTTTCTTTCACTGCAATTGCAATGTACATAAAATAGAATAAACATAACTGTACAGTCTTTGTGTTGTTAGTGTTTCTTGTGGTTTTGGGAAATTTCCTTTTATTATACTTAGTAAATCATAAAATCTCAATTTTTAACATCAGATATAAACTTGATTAAATATACAATATTAAGGTTTCTGTAAGACTCTAAATAGAATTTAATATTGATATCAATATGTCTGACCCTCGTTACACCAAGGTAAATTCGAAAATGTACGTTACGCGATAACGTAAAGCGAGATACGAGAACAGTAGGTATTCAGGGTTGTATGATAAAGGTGTTAAGTTAGGTTAGGTTAGGTTAAGGTTAGGTTAGGTTAGGTTAGGTTAGGTTAGGTTAGGTTAGGTTAGGTTAGGTTCGGTTAGGTTAGGTTTCTTCTTTACAATATATATATATATATATATATATATATATATATATATATATATATATATATATATATATATACGTGCACATTCAAGATAAACAGACAAGCACTATTAAAATGAAGTTCACAACCTTCAAACAGGTGTTTACCGCAATCATAATATTGTAGCTTTAAGATCTGTTTCAGTTCGTAAACTTTCTACTCAAAAATTTGCATAGTAATTGTTGCTTTAAGTTTAACCAACTTGTCTACAGCTGTTTAAGTTTATGTATATCCCAATTCACTTGACATTGAATACGTTACTGAAATATTGCTGAGTAATAAATTAATACCAGAGAAGAGTAATATTTGTTTACTGTAAAGTGAGTAACTAACGTGAAAAGTTGTCAAAACCATGGAATGATTACACAATTAATTGTCCTTAACATTGTAAGAGGAACTAGCTGAGAATGTTTTGAAATAATTTTAATACTTTGGAACACGTGAGTAATAACAATAAGTATGTAAATAAATTAGTTTATTGATTAATTATTACATTTATTTCATGTACATGGCACAGAGAAATGTATTTCATGTACATGGCACAGAGTTTTTACATATGGGTAAAAAATATTGCGGATATGTTTTGCGGTCCCCATAGTAAAAATCGTTATTTTTGGAATAATACCTCTCTGTAAGTCTAGCTTCTGTCGAAACGAGCATCACTATACAACCCCACTCATGAAGCGATATCTAGTATGACGGCAATTTTAACCATACCTCAGAGTTTGTTTTATTGGTTTTTATAACTCAAAATAGGGCTTAAATGTCATACGACAAGAATATTACGATTTTCTCAAAATATGCTCTAACGATTTTGATAAGATTTAAATGTAGCCTCTACTCACCCATCCATGTGTTGGTCGCCATCCCACCAAAAATAGCTACGTTTTGAGATTAGTTAAACTTATCAGTTGTAGTTTGTATATTATAGCTCATGAATCACTGAAGATGGCGAGATTATAGTTGAAACGTGTTTAAGTTAATTGCTATTTATTTGAGTAAAATTGTGTTTGGTTTAACTTGTATTTCGATCATTTCACAAGTCTAGGTCGTTATTTATTTGTCTCCTAATGCTTCAGCTAATTAACGATACAATCTGTGAAGTAATAATGATGTCAATGGTTTCCTGGACAACCATCACAGTCGGGCGTCTGTAAATGCAACGTGTTCTAGAGATTATTTGTTAGATAGAGAGCAATCGTTGGATTCAGGTTAGTCTTGAAATAAATCAAATAAACGACGATATTTATTTCTTGTAATTTTAAGTGAAACACTTCTCGTTTATCATCGTCTTTATGAAAAAAAAAGGATAAAATAACAACCCCTTGTCTTAGAATGAATAATAACGCCTGAGTCGTAAAATAACAAGTGTTATTAAGAACCTGATAGGAAAGATGAAAGAGAAAGATCTATCCCAACACTACAAGAAGAACTCTGTTGATCCAGCTAGATTACCTTTGAATTTTCATACCTGTATTTCCTTAAGAGGTAAGCTCTTAAGGAAATAAAACTCCTATATATACTGGAAAGTTCCATGACTCAAACTAGCCCAATCAAGAACTAACTTCATTGCTACTTAATTAAATTTAATATAAAATTTTAACTGGCAGAATCAATTTTATGTAATTCATCCCTGTCAAAGATGGAAACTATACATAATATGTTGTCTGGATTGCAGATCAATACGTCCATGAGGAAAGAAAGTGTTTCAAGAAAAATATAGATATTCTTCCTCGTATAGTCACAGCTTTTTCCAAGCTACTTCATAGATACTGACTTTGGGTGTTATTAAAACACTAAACGTAATGTGTGAAGAAATAGATATCAACGTATTTTTATCACATCGTATTTTACATCTTTCAAGGTATTTTTATCATCTGTTCAACGTATTTTTATCACATCGTATTTTACATCTTTCAAGGTATTTTTATCATCTGTTCAACGTATTTTATCATCTGTTCAACGTATTTTTCTCATCTGTTCAACGTATTTTTATCATTTGTTCAAGGTATTTTTATCATCTGCTCAACGTATTTTTATCATCTGTTCAACGTATTTTTAACATCTGTTCAACGTATTTTTATCATCTGTTCGTCGTATTTTAACATCTGTTCAAGGTATTTTTATCATATGTTCATCATATTTTTATCATCTGTTCAACGTATTATTATCATCTGTTCAACGTATTTTTATGATCCGTTCGTCGTATTTTTATCATCGGTGCAACGTATTTATATCATCTCTTCATCGTATTTTTATCATCGGTGCAACGTATTTATATGATCCGTTCGTCGTATTTTAACATCTGTTCTAGGTATTTTTATCATCTGTTCATCATATCTTTATCATCTGTCAACGTATTATTATCATCTTTCAACGTATTTTTATCATCTGTTCAACGTATTTTTATCATCTGTTCAACGTATTTTTCTCATCTGTTCAACGTATTTTTATCATCTGTTCAACGTATTTTTATCATCTGTTCGTCGTATTTTTATCATTTGTTCAAGGTATTTTTATCATCTGCTCAACGTATTTTTATCATCTGTTCAACGTATTTTTAACATCTGTTCAACGTATTTTTATCATCTGTTCGTCGTATTTTAACATCTGTTCAAGGTATTTTTATCATATGTTCATCATATTTTTATCATCTGTTCAACGTATTTATATCATCTCTTCATCGTATTTTTATCATCGGTGCAACGTATTTATATGATCCGTTCGTCGTATTTTAACATCTGTTCTAGGTATTTTTATCATCTGTTCATCATATCTTTATCATCTGTCAACGTATTATTATCATCTTTCAACGTATTTTTATCATCTGTTCAACGTATTTTTATCATCTGTTCAACGTATTTTTCTCATCTGTTCAACGTATTTTTATCATCTGTTCAACGTATTTTTATCATCTGTTCGTCGTATTTTTATCATTTGTTCAAGGTATTTTTATCATCTGCTCAACGTATTTTTATCATCTGTTCAACGTATTTTTAACATCTGTTCAACGTATTTTTATCATCTGTTCGTCGTATTTTAACATCTGTTCAAGGTATTTTTATCATATGTTCATCATATTTTTATCATCTGTTCAACGTATTATTATCATCTGTTCAACGTATTTTTATCATATGTTCAACGTATTTTTATCATCTGTTCAAGGTATTTTTATCATCTGCTCAACGTATTTTTATCATCTGTTCAACGTATTTTTATCATCTGTTCAACGTATTTTTATTATCTGTTCGTCGTATTTTTATCATCTGTTCAACGTATTTTTATCATCTGTTCGTCGTATTTTTATCATCTGTTCAAGGTATTTTTATTATCTTCTCAACGTATTTTTATCATCTGTTCAAGGTATTTTTATCATCTGCTCAACGTATTTTTATCATCTGTTCAACGTATTTTTATCATCTGTTCAACGTATTTTTATTATCTGTTCGTCGTATTTTTATCATCTGTTCAACGTATTTTTATCATATGTTCATCATATTTTTATCATCTGTTCAACGTATTATTATCATCTGTTCAACGTATTTTTATCATATGTTCAACGTATTTTTATCATCTGTTCAAGGTATTTTTATCATCTGCTCAACGTATTTTTATCATCTGTTCAACGTATTTTTATCATCTGTTCAACGTATTTTTATTATCTGTTCGTCGTATTTTTATCATCTGTTCAACGTATTTTTATCATCTGTTCGTCGTATTTTTATCATCTGTTCAAGGTATTTTTATTATCTTCTCAACGTATTTTTATCATCTGTTCAACGTATTTTTAACATCTGTTCAACGTATTTTTATCATCTGTTCGTCGTATTTTAACATCTGTTCAAGGTATTTTTATCATATGTTCATCATATTTTTATCAACTGTTCAACGTATTATTATCATCTGTTCAACGTATTTTTATCATCTGTTCAACGTATTTTATCATCTGTTCAACGTATTTATATCATCTCTTCATCGTATTTTTATCATCGGTGCAACGTATTTATATGATCCGTTCGTCGTATTTTAACATCTGTTCTAGGTATTTTTATCATCTGTTCATCATATCTTTATCATCTGTCAACGTATTATTATCATCTTTCAACTATTTTTATCATCTGTTCAACGTATTTTTATCATCTGTTCAACGTATTTTTCTCATCTGTTCAACGTATTTATATCATCTGTTCAACGTATTTTTATCATCTGTTCAACGTATTTTTATCATCTGTTCGTCGTATTTTTATCATCTGTTCAAGGTATTTTTATCATCTGCTCAACGTATTTTTATCATCTGTTCAACGTATTTTTAACATCTGTTCAACGTATTTTTATCATCTGTTCGTCGTATTTTAACATCTGTTCAAGGTATTTTTATCATATGTTCATCATATTTTTATCATCTGTTCAACGTATTATTATCATCTGTTCAACGTATTTTTATCATATGTTCAACGTATTTTTATCATCTGTTCAAGGTATTTTTATCATCTGCTCAACGTATTTTTATCATCTGTTCAACGTATTTTTATCATCTGTTCAACGTATTTTTATTATCTGTTCGTCGTATTTTTATCATCTGTTCAACGTATTTTTATCATCTGTTCGTCGTATTTTTATCATCTGTTCAAGGTATTTTTATTATCTTCTCAACGTATTTTTATCATCTGTTCAACGTATTTTTAACATCTGTTCAACGTATTTTTATCATCTGTTCGTCGTATTTTAACATCTGTTCAAGGTATTTTTATCATATGTTCATCATATTTTTATCATCTGTTCAACGTATTATTATCATCTGTTCAACGCATTTTTATCATATGTTCAACGTATTTTTTCATCTGTTCAAGGTATTTTTATCATCTGCTCAACGTATTTTTATCATCTGTTCAACGTATTTTTAACATCTGTTCAACGTATTTTTATCATCTGTTCGTCGTATTTTAACATCTGTTCAAGGTATTTTTAACATCTGTTCATCATATTTTTATCATCTGTTCAACGTATTATTATCATCTGTTCAACGTATTTTTATCATCTGTTCAACGTATTTTTCTCATCTGTTCAACGTATTTTTATCATCTGTTCAACGTATTTTTATCATCTGTTCGTCGTATTTTTATCATCTGTTCAAGGTATTTTTATCATCTGCTCAACGTATTTTTATCATCTGTTCAACGTATTTTTAACATCTGTTCAACGTATTTTTATCATCTGTTCGTCGTATTTTAACATCTGTTCAAGGTATTTTTATCATATGTTCATCATATTTTTATCATCTGTTCAACGTATTATTATCATCTGTTCAACGTATTTTTATCATATGTTCAACGTATTTTTATCATCTGTTCAAGGTATTTTTATCATCTGCTCAACGTATTTTTATCATCTGTTCAACGTATTTTTATCATCTGTTCAACGTATTTTTATTATCTGTTCGTCGTATTTTTATCATCTGTTCAACGTATTTTTATCATCTGTTCGTCGTATTTTTATCATCTGTTCAAGGTATTTTTATTATCTTCTCAACGTATTTTTATCATCTGTTCAACGTATTTTTAACATCTGTTCAACGTATTTTTATCATCTGTTCGTCGTATTTTAACATCTGTTCAAGGTATTTTTATCATATGTTCATCATATTTTTATCATCTGTTCAACGTATTATTATCATCTGTTCAACGTATTTTTATCATATGTTCAACGTATTTTTATCATCTGTTCAAGGTATTTTTATCATCTGCTCAACGTATTTTTATCATCTGTTCAACGTATTTTTAACATCTGTTCAACGTATTTTTATCATCTGTTCGTCGTATTTTAACATCTGTTCAAGGTATTTTTAACATCTGTTCATCATATTTTTATCATCTGTTCAACGTATTATTATCATCTGTTCAACGTATTTTTATCATCTGTTGAACGTATGTCATCTGTTCAACGTATTTTTATCATCTGTTCAACGTGTTTTTATCATCTGTTCAACGTATTTTTATCGTCTGTTCAACGTATTTTTATCATCTGTTGAACGTATGTCATCTGTTCAACGTATTTTAACATCTGTTCAACGTATTTTTATCATCTGTTCAACGTATTTTTATCATTTCTTGAACGTATATCATCTGTTCAATTCAGACTAATGACCAGATGGTGAGACAGATGATGATGATGTACATTTATCAGTTGAGTTAAATCAATTTTTCTAAGTAGTAATAATTATTCAAAACATCGTCGTCTTACTTTGCTATTTCTTACAGTTTTTAAAAAAAATCGTGTAACCACTTAATTTTCGTAGACATTCTCAATACAAGTTTTGTTTACTCACGTAATAACATACAAACTTTAGTCTCATCTGGTCTTAACGTGTTAATAACACAGCAATGTTTCAGTAGCCAATTCAAAGTATAAAGTGGTTTTGGCTACAGCTAAACTTTAAACAACTTATTACCGTAGACAATTTGGATAAAACTATAGAGTACAAATTACGACTCAAACTATAGATTGTAAAGTTTACCAACCGAGACAGATCATTAAATTACAGTGTTATGAGTTTACCTTGCATCGGTTTGTTACTAAAGACGTGTTTCAAGGTTGTAAATTGTATTAAATCACGCTCGTCTATTTATCTTGAATGTACATTGTGAATAACACACCTAACCCAACTTAACACCACCATTATGCCAACTGGATTTCCAAGTTCTTGTATATCCCATAGTTTGAACGTGTAACAGAATTCTGTGAATTTATTTTGGTCGTAATAAGAGTCAGGTGTATTGACTCTATTGTAAAATTATATTCAATGCCTTACAGAAACGATAATCAACCGTTTATACATAATAATAAAAGTTTAGATTTTATCATTTAACCTGTATCGAAGTATTGGGTAAGATTGGTAACCGTCTCAAATTTTTACATTTGTTTTTCACTGAAAACATCAGAAAACTGAAGAGCAAAGTCCGCCGGTCCATTTCTTATACATCTAAACCTTAATCCCAGTCGATAAGTTGATTTAACTTTAAGCAACAACTACGGTACATGCTATATAGAAGAGAGTTTACGTACCGAGAGAGATCTTCTACAATTTTAAGTCTTTACCTTGCATCGGTTTATTTTTCAATATCTAATGGAGATATTTAAATCAATCAAAGTCATATTCACATAGTAATCACTTGAGTTTATCTACATACAGTATGAAGAACAAACTTAATCTGTCCATCGAAAAAAAATTGTTTTTTGTCTTGTTGTTTAAAGATGAAAAACCTATCAGAGATCATCACTTTACAAGAAACTAAAGGAAAAGAACATAAATTAATGACCCCCTAGAATACGTTAACAGCGACACGTTCTGAAAAGAACAAAAGTTTTTCAAGAAAGACCTTATGAGAAAATCGAAATAGAGGGATCCTACCCAAAACTGGATGGAAAAGGAGTAGATCCAGCTAGGTCCCTCGGAATAGTCAAACCCGTACTCACTATAGGTGAGTTTTGTTAGCGACCATTTTGAAATAATTGTAAGTAAGATGTACCATAGACGGTAATTTTAAACATCCTGTATTTCAAAATATATTATTTTAACATTTACAAAAACATACATTTCTTTATAATTTGAAAATCAAAATAAATCAATAAAATATAATTTTATGTATTCTAAGGCCAGTGAACAATAGAAATGATTTTAAATTTTGCCAGAAAATTTCACCTCATTTTCCTTAAATTGTGTTAAGTTTCTTTACAAAATAAAAGTCCAGTTACATCAACTTTTTAAGAACTGATATTTTGTTAACTTGTCTATAAGAACTATCACTGCCTCTTAAGCTTGATAAATGGGCGAACTTTATAGAAAATATAACAAAGTTAGTCAGGTCTGCAACTTATAAAAGTTTGAGTATTGTCTTACAAAGAGCCTTATGACAGTTCATGTTAACAAAACTCTGTAAACACTTTGTTCTTTGTTTCTTTTCTTAAATTTTAAATGATACAAAGTATAAACTATAAATGGCAGTAACGGAAATTAATCACTACGAAACTATATATCACATTAAAAAGAAAAGATTAATTTACAGGATCAGATGAATTACTTTTTTTTTTTAAATATCCCACATATATTTAGTTTATAAATGTTAGTGATAGATTAAGAAATTGATGTTCAGTTTGATACGCCCGTTTTTAGGTTTCTTTCAGTAAAAAGGTGGATTTTGGAATGAGTCTAACTGCATCTGTTGACTGTCGTGTGGGCAGATAGGACCACAAACAAGTGGATCGATGTAATCAAATTTAATATGTCAGCGAATTATGGTTCAACTTCTGGTGTTTTTCGTTCTTTAATTACTCAAAATTTGGGTGTAGCTTCCAAACAAACAAAAAATACGATTTTAATCAAATATTACTCATTTGTAACGTCTAAAGAACCTAACATAACATATATTAATCATCTTCACAAAGGTGAATTGTCCGTATTTTAAATAATACGCCTTAAGGTAGTTAGAAAATAAGTACTGTATTTAAAAAAAAAAAATCTATCTACAAATTATGGTTTATTTTTAATGAGATGTGAAGATTGATGATCTAACCTAGTTTACAAAATCGCAAATAAAAAAATACTTTGGTTCAGGAATAATTGGCAATAAACCAACCTGAACCTTGACCTGAAGTTCGATGTTAATCAAGTAGTCTACTTGTTTATGGTAGAATTGACGCGTGAACGACTTTATATAAATACAATTTTTAAACAGCGTGCATAATACATTTCACTTTATGATTGATAATTTCAAAACTGTTATTTTGTTAACAAATAATTTAGGTTTGATTTTATTTGGTTTGATAATTAAGGACTAAGAAAGTTTGTGCATGTTTTTGGAGCATGTAATGTTACTAAAGAATTTTCTGTCTACTGGTTTGGATCAATAATCTTCACATTTAATTGAAATTTGAACGAAATAGATAGGAGATGATATTGGAAATTTACATTTTTTAACATTCCCCTGGCCTATTTTTCAATTTTTTTGCATTATAAGAAACAAACCTAACCTACCCAAAGCTGACATAACCTAACCTAACCTAACCTAACATAACCTAACCTAACCTATCACTACAAACCTCCTTCTTGGACAGATGGATATGAATAAGTTGTATTTATATTTTTAGAAATTATACACTACATTCCAGAAAATTTGTTAGGACTTATGTCGTGGTTTTTTTTTTTCTCGTGACAGCTTGGCCCAATTTTGAATTATAAAAATAGAAAAAACACCCCGAGATATTTCTAAAATATACCCACTAAAAAAATACGACTAATGTCAGTCCACGTATTTGGGCTGTTGAGTCGAGCCCATACCATTTTCGACAGAAAGACATACACCATTTCAAATTTTTTTTCTTTCTTTTTTTTTTACTGAGAGTTGAAACGGTTATATCCGCACACAAATTTTACAAGTGATTTAACTTTTTCTATATTATGTAAGTCTTAGAGAATAATAAATCTATGTTTATTTCTTTTCTTATTGTTACATTTATCAATTGGGGGATAATCAGCTGTTCCAGGGTTGTTATATTAATTGAAATTATATTCGCCTACTACACTAAATCACACAGTTTGAAGAACAGTCAACGTTTTTTGTTTCATGTGTTGGTACTCACTCTATAGCAAACAAACTTTACTCTCTTGTGATATTAAAGTGTTAATTTATTACTCAGCAATGTTTAAGTACCCAATCCAAAGTTAAGTAGTTTCAAATGTACTGTACTAAACATTACAACAAACAAGTTGGTTAAACTTTAAAACAAAAATTACGGTACAAACTTTAAAGTATAAAGTTTCCCGACCGAGAAAGATTTTTAAATTATAATTTTATTTATTTATCTATAATCAGTTGGGTGTAAATAACTGTTGATGGACAAGACATAGTACCCGTTTCTTTGTTTTAAGTGTTCACGAACGTGCAGTGTGTAGAACAAACCTAACACCTCCATTTCTCCAATTTCATTTCCTTTACGTTCTAGTACATCATGTAGCGGGGACACATAACATAGGTTTATGAATTTTTAAATTTTTATGTTAATTTATTCAGAGCCTTAGACAAACTGTCATCTAAACTTTGATTAAAAGTTTAATCAAGTTTATAAATATTTGTAAAAAAGGAAATTTCATTAATTACGAAGTATAGGGTAAGTTTAGTAATCCCACCAAAAAATCTATCTCCTCTGGAGCCTAGTGTACGTCAGAGTTTGGTAAATGCCTTTTCAAGGTTAAAAAATCTTATTTACAACTGTTTTAAATCGAAATTACATTACTGGTTAAGAACACTTAATCTACACATAAAATAAAACATTTCCTACAAAATTTAAGGAAAAAACTCTTGGCCATTACATTTTATTGCATGAGCGGGATTTTTATGAACCACGATGGTTACCATAATTTGTTTTGAATCTCGTTAATATATGGATTCAGTTGTAAAATAAATTCAACTATTCAAACTGTCTAATTGTATTCCCAATATGGATATATAACTAAGGGGTTGAAAAGGCAACCTGAATACTTAAACTTTATTTGATTAAATAACTATTAAAATATGTCCTAGTAGGCCAGTGGTTTAAGTCGTCACTTTCTAATGAAGAGTGATTCGAACCAGGTCCGTCATGTGTTGATGTTTTCACGATGTGCAAAGTAATCTTCATTAGTAACTTTCTTAGGTAAGGACTGATAAATATCTTGAAAAATTATTTTTTAGAGCAGTAATATTTGTCCAAAAGAGGTGGGGGGGGTTTCAGGTTCCGAGCTACATTATACAAGTATATGTTAAATGTTTCTGTTGGTGAAAGGAAAGTTACAAAGGAGAAGAAATCTACGTATATAATATTCGGTGGTGATGTGGCTTGTTCCTGTTAGGGCTGCGAAAATTTTGAGAGGGTAAAAAATTGTGCTGTAGATATTCTGTTCTTTCCCTCAAGGATATTTTCAGTGAATACGAGTATGAAGACTAAGAGGTATTCCAGAAGGATCTACACCTTTTTTCTTGTATTCTCGCTGTGAAACTCTCTCTCTCACCTGTCCTATTAGTTTCTTGACAAACTTTAGTTCTCTTTCTATTCAGACGCTACTAGAGATTTGAGCGATAGGAATCTTTGTTTAAGTTATTTTCTTCTTTATTAAAAAGGCGAAATAAACGAGAGGTTTTCAAACGTATACAAAGAAAAAGTTTTTTTGAAACATTGCAAGGTCAGATAGAATAAAACTCGAACACAAGATCTCACAAAAATACGTGTACTTAATCAAACTGGTTTCAACGACCAAAGTCGTCATCCTCAGTGATGCACGAGCTACAATAACTAAACTACAACGAAACCTTTTTGATAAAGTAAACGTAATTTTTGTGAGATCTTGTGTGTCGAGTTTTATTCTATCTAATAATATCTCAAAATTCAAGCTCAATAGTTATTTAGTTTCCAGGTCACTCTTATTCCAATAATGAGAACGATTTAATCCCTGATTTTGACAGACGGTGTTCCAATTACCAATAAGTCAATTTAAAAGTTGTGTCAGTAGCTGTAGGTGTGTGTTCAGGTGTTTAAATTAATTTTAATGTAACAGCAGATATTTCTTGTTGAAACTCCATATTCAAGGAATAAATAAAGCAATAAAGCTAAAGTTTCAAAATTATTTTAATAATATAAATGAGCTACAATTGTTTCGCCTTCTAGCATCATCGGGCAACTGCCCTTCCCCATACCCTTCCCAATTTCTCTATTGTATTTCAGTTTCCTGTTACTTGTGTATGTATAAATAGTTGTCTATACCTGTTAATTATCAGTTGCCCGATGATACCGCAAGGCGAAACAATTGTAGCTCATTTATATTATTAAAATAATTTTGAAATTTTAGCTTTATTGCTTTATTTAATCCTTGTTTAAATTAGTTCAGTATTTCTAATCATGTCAACGAACAGACAGGCACAACAATTTCTTTTCTTTATAAATAAGGTAAGATCAGCAAAAGTAAACAACAGAGATATAACAATTATGATTTTCTGAAATTAAAACAAATATGTTTAATTCATAAGTAACGAAAACTAACACGACTCTTTCTTTAAGTAAAATATTTATTGATATTCCAGCTCCTCGTTTCTTTATAAACAGTACGTGATACAGGACTTTAACAGTCCTTTTTCCTTGTGTATTAGTGTCCTAGCACCACTGCCTGCTCTATCTAATGAAATACACTACGCCCGCAGTGAACTAGTTAAGAGAAAATAAATTCAACTTGACCCATTTTTTCCGCCCGTAAAGTTTTTCGTTTAGCATGATATTTATCCACATCCCTTCATAAAATTAATTTGAACGAATTCACTCTTAGCTAAAAACGAAGCTAAATAAAACTCTAAATCAGTCAATTTCTCATACAACAGTGCAGTTTAATGTATATGAAGTTTCTGTATGTTATGTTATTATTCAAACCATCTTCCATCAAGGAATTATTTAAGAGGTAAATCCCGAGGCACTTAGCTGTATTTTTAATGCTTCAATGGCATCTATAAAACAAAAATAAAATTAAGTAAATTGATTCTTCTTTAACACAATTACCTTACAAATATATACTCAAAATTAAATAACAACTATATACAAAAAACTAAAAACATTTTTGGTCTTAAATAAAATTAAAAACACTTTAACAACAAATCAAACTTAAATAAAATAATCGTTCACAAAAACACATTTAGAAATTTTATAATTCAGCTTCAATAGCAACTGAAACTAAAATAACGTAATAATTTTAATATTAAAATACAAATACTAAATAACTACTTCGACCTTATTATAATTATAAAAATATCATAGCTAATTAAAATTAAATTAAGTTCATTATGATAATGTTAAAATAACCAAATAAATACAGATTATTTTAGTATAGAACATTCCGAAACACATTTTAGATTTAAAATATAGTAACGAAAGTGATATAGACTGTTATCACATAAATACCTCAAAATTAGTTAAAAACTGATATTAAATATCACTCATACATGTACACCCCCCCCACACACACACACACAAACCACATATACGTCATACTGTTAAAGAAGAAAAAAAAAATATTAAAAGAAAATAGTATATATTTTATAATACGTTAACGAATAACCCAAAACGTTATTTAAACCAGTGACTAATGTACGTTTGCATTGGTTTGTGCTGAGAAAAATATCGACCTGCTCCTGTTACAATAAAACTTGCTTCACCAGTCTACCCAATCTATTTTTATCTTTAGGTTTATGATATAATATATTGAATTTATTACAAGTGTGGTGATTTGAAGTTGTTACTAAAATCTTTATATTAGTGTTTATTATTTATTAAATGCATTTTAAAGAACCCAAAACCACAATAAAACACTTACAATATAAAAACTGTATAGTTATGTTTATTCTACTTTATGTATAAGTCATTAGCACAACTATCGTTTTCAGAGGTACAATACCACTAACCTTAATAATTACAATTACTACTGCAGCGAGGTGTCCCCCCCCCCATTCACACGATCCTCTCGACCAATCATAGTTGGCCTTGTCACGCATGTCAATAGACGTGGCACCGCTTCCTACCTTCTAACAGAAGGTATAAAATATATAAAAGTGGTTATAACAAAAGTATAAACATATTTTACATAAGGTAGAACAAACATAACTATATAGTGTTTGTATTGTTAGTGTTTTATTGAAGTTTTGGGGAATTTTCTTTCATTGTATATTCACCACAGTGCTGTAGTGATTCATATACATTAAATAGCTTGCATAATTGGATTTTTTATTGGTGATATTTTGTATAGGAGCTTTTTAATCGATTTTTAAAGTGTCTCCGGTTTAAAAAAACGATTACAATCATCACAATTTACATAATCCTGAATTAGTTTTTAATTACAAGCCTTGTAATATTGGAAAGTAGTATACTATTTGTATTGTTATTTGTTTGTTAAGCAATTGTTACATTTATTTTGAGTGTGTTAGGATTTCGGGGGGGGGGGGGCATTACCACACCCAGTAGATGAAAATGCTTGTTTTACTTTGTCCTTTGCAGGTCTTTTGTGCTTATTAAATATTTTGTTATTAGTACGTCTATCAATGAGCAAAGTTTCAATTTTTGATACTTTATTAGCAACCCCCTTATACACTTTTAAGAATTTAAATAAATGTTCTGGTTTAAATGTTTAAAATAATTAACCTAAATGTATGTAAAATTTAAAAACTTTCTTATCTAAAGTACTTCTACGATTAATTTTGTTGTTATTATTGTCATTATTTCGAATATGTAAGCGTTTATTAAGTTTATTGGTAAATATAACCTCGGTTTTGTAATTTGGCAACTTATAGATAACAGCTTTGAGTTTGATATTTCCTTTGGTGTTTTAGGAAGTGTAACATAATTATTGACGAAATGGATTATGTTTTTTTTTATTTTTTATTATTATTTTTTTAAATATTCCTCAGTACGTATTATAGATATTATGTTATCTATTATATATACTATCCGTATAATAGTTCCGGATGGACCCCACAAACTTGTAAAATATTACAAATTGGGCCTGTATAGTTCTTTGTTTGGTTTCATTTTTTTCAAGTATATAAATCTAAATTTTATCCTTTGAACGCTTTTTTCTAAAAAAAGTTCATAGAGTGGATAAAGGTATTTCATGATTAAAAATTGATATTATAATAACAAAATAGCGGATGGTTATCTATTGTTTGTCTGTCTGTGGATGCTTTTTATAAAATTGGGAATGTGGGTATATTTTAGTATCTCAAAATGCTCTTAGATTTAAAAAAAAACTCTTCTAACGATTTTAATCAAATTTGGTTAAAAGAAAGCATTAAAGTATCTAAACACACCACACAGATCTCAATGTTACTAAAATAGTTAATGTTTTAGTTATCTCTAAAAATGAAAACATAATTGTTTTCTCTGAAAATGAGTGAAATATGTCAATAATTTTTGTTTGATATTATCAGTGCAGGCAGATATTGTTATACGTTTAGAATTATTTAACTACGTTTAATAAACTGAAACCTAAGCAGATAACCTACATACTTAGAATGAAAAGCACATCAAAATCTGACGAGTGGTTCTTGAGTTATAAGCGTATAACCATGGATATAGACGTTGCATTTTATATGTAGATAAAAAATATTGTCTAGAAGCGGTGCCATGTCATTGATCTTTTATTTTTTCCTTGTTGTAAATGTAAAGGGGGAAATCTATAAATCATTGTCGGCTAATAAGGAAATGAATGAAAGATCATATAATCCATAGCCATAACCCTGGAAGACACTATTACCATTAGAGTTGGAAGAATACAAGCGTTGGTTAAGAAAGAAAAATAGGGAAGACGTGAGAGAGGGATCTAACCCGAGACTACAAAGCGTGTATACAGCTAGGGTTTCCTTCAGGATGGTCAAACCAATACCCACTATAGTGAATGATTTTGTCACCAGATTTACACTCCTAAACCGATTCAATGAGTGCAGCCAACTTCAAACAATTTCAATAACAATTAATGACGTCAATCTTCAATTAATAGAACAAATAAACCAGCCTACATTAAACCGTGAAACCTAAATCATTGATTTGTTAATAATATCCGAACCATTAAAAGCTTTTGGTAATTCATTCCACAACAAACTAAATAATTTAAAATACATTTGAAATTAATTAGCATTAATAATCAAAATACCATTATCAAACGTTGATACTGAACGGTTTACCTTCTCTAATCACACCACAACAAATCTGCAGCTCAAGTTGTGTAATCAATACTTCTAAGAATATAATTACTCCTGTAATATAGGCAACTCAATATCACAGGGAGCACTCATACCCGTCTGTATCTAATTATACAAAACATGTCCCAAATCTCATTTACGGTAAAGGATAATATATGTCCAACAAAATTCATTAATACAATCTTTATTACTGCAAGAAGGAAGACAATTATTAAAGTGAATTCTTCTGCGATTCCATTTTCAAAATTTGTTTATATAATGCTTCGTACTGTGAAACCCAGGTGAGATGAGAAAAGTGACTCTTAAATGTATCACACGCAAAATTAGAAATGATTTCTAATATTTAGTAATTTTTGTGTTATCTAAGAAGTCAAGAAGGTCTTGAGAAATTATCCTCAAGAGCTCACGACTTATAGTGAGTAAGACTCTGGAAATTACGATGGCTCCTAGCTTTATCTACACCTTATTAAATTAATCTAACTTTAGATCCTTTTATTTCATCTTTCTTATTAGTTCTCTATTGACCAACTATTTTCTTCTTATGAACTTCAGTCTTCTAATTAAACCAGTTGTATCCATCAATCTGCGTAGTATTGAGATATCGGAATGTTTACTTTATATTCTTTTCTTACATTTCTTTTAATATGGCTACGATGTTCGAGAGAATTTTCTTCTTTCAACAACAAGGAAAAATTATATCCATAAATTTGATAAAACCTGATACCAGAAATCATTAAAAAAGCTAGCATTTTATTCTCTCAATGTGATTTTTAATCACCAAATAGCTTCCTCATTTCTTTTATACATGAGAAAAGTAAAGCTGTATTTTTTAAAGTGAACATAAATTTTTATCTTATGTAGAGGATTTAAACAAAATGATTTGTTCAGGAGATGAGGGATCAAATTTAAAACAAACAAATTCATTCAGCAGAGATAAAACAACACTACAGATGATCATAAATGATTACACACCTTCAACTACTTAAAGTAAAAATTGGTAACAGATCAAGACTTTTTTCTCTCTAAATGTAATTATTTTATTTATGGGCTGATTTTAGAACTTAAGTTACTTCTAAAATTAACATTAGTAGTTAAATGTTGACTACTGTATAAGGCATTCTTCAATTAAAATTCCATAATAATTTTTTTCAATCTATGTTTTGAGGAATGAGAAGGGATGGTTTTTTACTATAGCACACCCAAAAATAGAGAAATGCTTTCTAATATGATTATAAGTATTTAATAAATGTTTTCTATTGGAAGAAATCAAGATACGATATATATCTTGAACCACTCTCTCTCTCTCTCTCTCTCTCCTCTCTCTCTCTCTCTCTCTCTCTCCTCTCTCTCTCTCTCTCTCCTCTCTCTCTCTCTCTCTCTCTCTCTCTCTCTCTCTCTCTCTCTCTCTCTCTCTCTCTCTCTCTCTCTCTCACTCACTCTCTCTCCCTATATATATATATATATATATATATAAATTGTAGGAAATATAATAACCAAATGGGCTATTTACCTTCTATATAAACAGATTTTATGTTTTAATAAGCCAAATGAGTAAATAGCCATTTGGATATATTTTCTACAATACATATATACGAGAGAGAGAGAGAGTGAGAGAGAGAGAGAGAGAGAGAGAGAGAGAGAGAGAGAGAGAGAGAGAGAGAGAGAGAGAGAGAGAGAGAGAGAGAGAGAGAGAGAGAGAGAGAGAGAGAGAGAGAGAGAGAGAGAGAGAGAGAGAGAGAGAGAGAGAGAGAGAGAGAGAAAGAGAGAGAGAGAGAATTACGACTCTTGAATTTATGGAATTCAAAACTCTTATTAAAAACTTATAGATCTATTGGAAATAATTTCTACCTTTTGCTGTTGTGTGATTTATTTAATAAACAGATACCCTTCAATTGTAATTACACTGTTAAACTTAATCCCTCAAGTTGCTGACAAAATCTAAATTGAAGAACGGGTGGGAAGGGGTAGATAACATCACAGCCTTAAGAGAGACGTCAGTCCTAAGCTATAATCAATACAAGGAAGGGTAGATGCCACTTTTTGTGGAGATAATCACTTAATTAACATTGCCTATAAACACTTTCAATAAAAGCCTTATGTGTTTACACATCGAATTAAAATATATGACTGCAGTTATATTTAATTATTTAGTTATTAAAGGTTCACTGTAAGGTTGTTATTGCGATGGTCGTTTTCCATTTATCCACTTAGGGGGCTCTAGATATATCTAAACACTTCCTCTTAAATTGCATTTCCTCACATACTATTAACCTTACTTTATAAAACCACTTTTTCGTTTGTAGTATAATGGAAAATAATCTTCTCAAAATGTATTAAAAATGATCCCATTTCAAATCTTCCAATTCCTTAGTGTTCTCGTACGTCAGTGGTTAGGCATCACTTATTTGATCATAAGTGGGAATTGATTTCGTGGGTTCGAATCCCACCCAATATACATGGTTGCATTTCCTTCAGCATTGTTTCTTCCGCCAGAACTCTGTTAGGCTCCTTAAAGCTGCTTGGGTTCTTTATTTTTATCAAAATCATCAAATCAGTGGTTCCGTATATTAATTAATTTTTATTAACAATGACTATCTCCTATCTTATTATAATAATACAATATCTTTATTACTACTATTAATGCAGAATGATTCTAATTATTGTGACTCACAGATCTGATTCTACGTTATATTTTATTATTACTTGTGTCTGAAATAATTACAAGGTTTAGGCACGAAGTTTGCCCACCCTGCTTGCCATTCATGGATGCTCATCTGAAGTCTCAATACTCCCAGGATTCTCTTACTCGCCGTCTGGCTATCTTCAAAAATTCCTGCAGCACTTCCCTCGATTAATCTAGGCCCACTGACCAAGTTTTCTCCCACCCAAGGGTTTATATGTCTTTGTAGCATCAATGACGTCTGCCTTGCTTGCAAGGTAAGCAATTTCATCATTTTTCCAGGTGTGTCACAATAATTGTTGTCATACTATGTTCCTAAAAAGAACTTAAACTATATTCCTAACTAAAACTATCCTTATTCCTAACAACTCTCTAATCTGACTTTCCTCTTCCTACATGACCTTCTTTTTAACTTCGGGTTTCTCTTCCATCAGATCCTTCACCACAGAACCACTTTCAGTTGTCAGTTGTCCGTTTCATAGTCTCATTTTGCTGACTGCTTCCAAGTCTCGGTGTACATCTGTTATCAACAATATCAGTTTTATTCTGTCTCTCTGGATGTTCAGTAATTATTTATTATGTTATCAACAATATCAGTTTTATTCTGTCTCTCTGGATGTTCAGTAATTATTTATTAATGAAAGTTTCACCGTGGGTAGTTATTAAGCTGGTTATTTTAAACAGTTCCCTGTATTCACATAAGGAGCTCTAGATTTATCGAAAAACCTCCTAATAAGTTCTACATCCTCTCATTACTATTTACTCTAAAACTACTTCTATCTTTATTTTTGTAGATATCAATTTGAAAAACTACTGACAATACATTGGACCTTTGTTAATTTTTTCGTATAAAATATATCATTGATAACCATGGAATTTCAACCAGACAACATTTTCAAAATTAAAATAAAATTGTTAATAATTCAAATAAAAAAAAAAAATAGAAATATAGACAAAGAGAGTACTAAAGTGGGAAAATTATAAACGGTTAATGCCTGGAGTCTAATAGAAGCTGTTACAAATTACCAATAATAGTGTTTTTTTAAGAGAATCAAAATAATATGTGTTCTTACTAACATTAAAATTATGTTGGTCTTTCTAAGAAAAATAAACCAACCTTTAATTTTTATATAAAAGTTCTGATATCAGCCAAAACAAAAAAATACAGCAATATTGTGGTAAAAACAATTTTCAATTTTTAAACAACAATAATCTTTCTAATTCGTTGGGAAGAAAACCCAACATGACTTTGTTTAAAGTAAAATATTTCATAAAATTCAAGCTTGTAGAAACTTTGCAAACAAGTTGTGATACAGGACTTTAATGGTCCTTAATCCTTGTGTATTAGTGTCCTAGCGCCACTGCCTGCTGTATCTAATGAAATACACTACATCCGCAGTGACCTAGTTAACAGGAAATAAATCTCAACTTTAGAAGACAGCCTCAACTTCGCCCCTATTGTCAGCTTTTTTAGTTTTTTTTTATTTGTGGCATTTATCTATCCAAGTCCTCCAATAAAATTAATTTACACTCTCGCCTTAAAATTAATTAGGGACAAACTCAGTTCTTAAAATATGTTGTGGTAAAAGTGGAGTTTGAAAATGTCATTTATAAGAAATTGTTATTTTTAACCATATTTTCAACTTAAACACATTAATTATTATTATTATTTTTTTTTTACTTACCCCAGTTTACGAAGTATAGATTAAGTTGACTTCTCCTTGTTTAAAAACTAATAACTACTCTGTCATCATGTACTAAAAGGGACCATCATGGTACTTACCCAGACATTTTATACAATAAAATACAAGCATATCCTCTAAATATAGTTCAAGAGTTCGTTTCTTGGGCTTTGTAGGAAATCTAAATATTATTGATAGATCAAGAGGTCTTCTCTATTAGGGGAAGATTTTTAAACAGTTGTTACACAAGTTTTCTGAACCTCTTAATTGTGTATATCAATATTTATTGGTCTATATGTGATTAATGATATATATATATACATATATATATATATATATATATATATATATATATATATGAGAGAAAATCCACTCGCTACGCTCGTGTCGGTAACTCGGGTTCTCGGAACTCGTACCTACACGAATGTCTCATTTTATCGAGAGGGCAATAGAGGAACTTTTTTGACAATAATTTCGCTATTTGTCATAGTAGAGATGTGGAATTCGCATAATTACGTGCAGAATTGAAATCAGCAAATTTTTATCTAATTAAGTATACAACCAGGATATGATTAACAAGTTTTTTAATGTCTAGAATTAGACATCACTAAATACTAAATTTCTTATTCATTCTTCTTTTAATTTTTGTAAGTACATTACATTTTGTAGATGTAATTCATTTTTAGAGCTCTATTATGCGCATATTTGTTTAAATTTGAAATAATACATAACTTAAGTTTGAAGATAAATCAAAGCATTGAAATTCGAAATAAAATTTATTATTTTCAAGAAAGAAATTTAAATTGAATGAACGTTATAGAAACTTAACAAGTGAGCAAGTAAAACTCTTTGTGCAGAATAAGTTCTATCGTGCTTACATACAGAACGTGTACGGACGCACATTATGTCGAGATTAACTTTTAGGCTGACTGAGTCCATAAAATGTAACAATGGATGTTGAAATATACCACTCGTGCTCTGGGTACAGTGGGTAAATAGAAACACGAACATAAATAAATGGATATGCAACATCATTATTTGTAAATTTTTCATAGTTATTCACCCAACAGGCTTAATACAGATGAGTATATTTGGTACAATTATATTATTTAATGAATTGTGTATAGTTAGGTTCTCTCAATATACCTCATTAAGAGAAGCATTTATGTCGACACAATGGTATATAATTAAAACATTTATTTGCAATTATAGTGGTATGGCCTTGTGTGGGGTAATATGTAATTGCAATCAATGTAATGATTGACTGTAGTTGAACGCTTTGTTGTGTTCGTGGCAAATATTAGTAAAAATTTCGAGAATTTTTTTAATATAGAGCATGTGAGATACACTTTGGACAGATTCATTTTTTATATTGTTTTAATAAATAACATTTGTGTCTACTCACATTAGAATTGGTACAATTCTGAACACAATAAACCCGGCAATTTTTTAAACTTTCAAATCCAATAATTAAAAATTACCCTCATTTTAAAATAAAGTTACTAGTCACGACAGATTGGCTTTTATATCATCAACGGAACAGAAGAAGGAAGGGACAAAGTTTCATTAGAGATCGTTCAAGAAAGAAAACAAAATACTTGTGTTTACAGAGTTTTGTTAACACGAACCTACAAGCCGCTTTGTAAGACATGCATCAAACTTCGACAGACTGCAGACTGGACGAACTTTGTCTTATTTTCTATAAACTTTACCAATTTATCAAGCTTAAGAGGGAGTGACAGTTTTAACAGACAATTTAACAAAGTATCAATTCTTATAAACTTGACTTACTTCCAAGCTGTCTTTCTACCGATTACGTAATTGTCTATTTATTAAAAATATTGCGCACGTTTTTTGACGTAAGAATTAAATTTCAAAAACCATTTTATGAAATTATAGCAAATAGAGAACTTATAATTTGAAAACAGTAAATGGAAAAGAAGAAGACCAATAGCGTTTTATTTATTGTTTGGTCATGGCGAATGTCGAAGGAAAAGTGAGAGGTGCTATAAGTGGTGATGTTTCTAAGCAATCTTTACCTAAACTATCTCTTCTTCACCTCCCACTATAAGGGTCGCCACGGATCTTAACTGATGGTTGGGCAAGTGCTGAGTATGACGCGGGGAGGAGTGCGGGTACTTTTCTGAAAACATTGATTTTCCTAGAAGTAAACTAATAAACTCGCGCGGTGTTCATTTACAAATTTCAATTCTACTTAAAAACCATAATAGCTTTAGGGCAGTGACACTTTTATAACATGTAACTCAGATAAATATATAGCTATGGGAGTGTTATTTTTTCCCCTTATATGATGTTTAACTTTTATAAAACCTTGCAATCCTACAATTGGCTTGTCACAAATCATTTCGCTTGCTCTCAATCAACCCACAATTGACAGTAAAATGCGAATCAAAAGCTAGTTTTTGTTATACAATAACATGAGAGTATAAAACTTCATGAAACAACTCGGAGGGACGTCGGTTCAGTCATGTTTTTCAGAATTGATAGTATTGCCGATTCATCCGTCAAGATTTGTGACGACCCTTACAGCTACCCGCGTTAGCCTTTACAAAGAGACTATTGAAATATCTCTCAGTTCTCATTAACGTTCCAGTAAAAGCACCTATCCACAAAAGAGCCTTCTTTATGTAAGTATATTCTCGCTTCCTACCACTTTACAAACGGTGTCTTCTCCTCATCAAATCATTTCTAAACTATCATACTATGACGTCACTACTCTGCCAACATCCCCCCATGTCGTCACAAAACAAAATGGCAGTAAAATTCACCTTTTTCTATTTCTCACTTTAAACTTTTTAATATCCACAGTATTTCCCCACACGACTTGGCCGTACATTAACAACGAATTTATATTTACCTTACATGTCTCCATCGAGAAAAAAAATCCAACTTAATGATTTTCCTCTTAACAATTATTACATTTCGTTTAAAGAATAAGTCATTTCAATGATACATTTTAAATGTAGTTTTAATTGGTAACAACAACTGCGTCATCGGCAAATAAATTTAATATCATATTTCTATACTAAAAGTTGTCATTTATATAAATTAAAAACACAATAACGGAACTAGTATGGATCCCTGAGGTACACCACATGATATTTAAATTCAATCTGATACAAACATTTCACAATCCCTGTAAGCAAGCAGTTCTCTATTTTCTGATTTACAAATCTCTTAACATTTAAACAAAAACTACTTTGCTAAAATAGCTTTATATCAATTAAAGGATTTACTACTTTTGTAAAAACTGTATAAAACACTAGATTAGACTGAAACAGGGCGGTAGTCACTTATTTCCAATTTATTACTTATTTGTAAACAGACATTATCTCAACAAATTTTAGTTACTCCAGTTTCCAAATTTTATTTATTACATCAGAGAGTGGACTTGATATTGAATACGAAGACGCTTTAAATATTAAAATTGGAATTGGTTCCAAAGAACGGCTATTTTGTTTTTAGTGAATTAATTATTTAACAAATTATCACCTCACTCACAAGCTCAAACGTGGACATAGAATTATAACTCTACCCGTACGACTGTCATACAAGTTACTTCCACCTAATTTAGGTTGATTAAACTTTGAAGCACTGTTTGTAAAATAATCAATAAATCTATTATGTGCTCTTTTAGAATTTTCATTATTTAATGGATTAGGTTAAAATCCTCAAATGTATTTTACCTGTTTTAGATACAGTTTTATTAATTTATTTATTATTTTACAATGTTCCAGGAAACCCTGTATTTATATTCACAATTTCCAATATATCTACAATTATCCAATTTTTAAAATTCATTTTAGTAATTTATTTTAAAACATTTTTATTATTTTTTACATAAAGAAAGACATTATGGTTCATTTTTTTTACTTCAAGATGAAGTCTAAGTTTTCTTTTAATGAAAATTCTAATAGGTACTAACTATTACCTAATTAAATTCAAATCAAATTTATTGTTTTCGACGATTTTTTTTTTAATGTTTAGCGGAAAACCTAGATTAAAACAAATTTTTTAAAACTTTGCAAGCTAGTATAAGTAATATTGACGTTTACTGAATTATCAAAATTTAAACCAAACGTTGATGTTGAAACATTTCACTTTAAAATCCCTTAATGTTTGTGTCATTAAAAATCCTTTTAATAATAACATCACTACTATTAAATTAATTGTTAAAGTCTTATCAATAACAGATAAATTAACTATTTAGGCTTGCTGTACTCATAACCCAGTTTTAAACTGATTATGAAATTCACATTATAATATACACATAGTAAATAGCAGAATGAAAAGGAAAACCATCCCTTAAATTTAGCTTTGAAAACTGTATGAGCTCAGGAAAAATGAAAGCCATGTAGCTTTCTTAAAATTCCACCCCTACTAACACTTAGAAATACTGTCCTTTTGACTTCTGATCTACACAATCAGAATCAGAGTATAAGCATCAATCAGCAAAGTCATTGGTATAAAATAACGTGGTAGGTGGTGACACCAAACGGCACATGTTTTGTAAGTCTCTAGGCACAGACAGTTGGCAAATCATGGATCTTGTAAATTGTCTCCGGGCATGGTGTACAATAAGTTAAAGTTTCGTACATTTCTTATTTAAAAAAAAAAGTTTGATTATTATAATCTAATCTTTATCTTCATTCTTTGTTGAAATTATCTAGTAATGAGAATACATGCCAAGGAGGAAAATGCAGTTCATGATTGCACTAACCAGGTAAACAGCTACACTTACTGTTGTAAGTATATTACATTTTGTAGATGTAATTCATTTTTAGAGCTCTATTATGTGCATATTTGTTTAAATTTGAAATAATACATAACTTAAGTTTGAAGATAAATCAAAGCATTGAAATTTGAAATAAGATTTATTTTTTTAAAGAACGAAATTGAAATTGAATGAAAGTTATAGAAACTTAACAAGTAAGCAAGTAAAACTCTTTGTGCAGAATAAGTTGTTGAATCTTTTAATATCCTCTTCAAGGATTTCTCGGAGCATATGTTCAATTTAAAAAAATTGATTTGTAATAATATCTATTGTTCGTTTAATTTTAATGGATAATATTTTTGAGTAATTTAAAGGAAAAGAAAATAACTAATACAACAATAGTTCAAGTTCAATGTTTTAAACATTTTATCTGCAAAAATCTTATATTTACAGATGATTTAAACAAAATTATAATAGCTGCTCAAGATATCTTTTCTTTCCATTTTCTATAAAAAATAAAAATGAATCTCTTATATAAAATGGTAAAGACATATATATATATATATATTCAGTATTACTGGTTCAACCATGCTCAAGTAAATTTTATGTTGAGGATCAACCTAGCTCCAAAAACTCTAAAATGCAAATAAGAAAATTACAAAAAATGACAAATGTTTAGCTGTAAAAGTGTATAAGATATAAAATAGAGTATAGGCTGACTGAAGTCCTGTATGAACAGACACCTTGAATATGTAATTAAAAACTAAGGATTCCAATCCAGATTCAATATTTTTTGTAAAAAAATATTATAATTATAATAAACACGGAATTTTTGCCTATATGGACTCTGTAGGGTCTATATGCTACCTGGATTTTTTTTTTTTTTTTTTTTTTTTTTTTTTTTTTTTTTTTTTTAGATAAATAAAATTATTAATTTAATATAAATTTTATTGTTTATAATATAATCTATAAAATTTAATTAATTAATTTAATTTATGTTTAGGTAATTTAAAGAGTTAACAGGTTAGTATACAACAAAAGGCATGCAAATTGTTTAATAAAAATATATATTATGGAAAAATAGAAATAAATTGTAACCACATTTAAGTCAAACACACAGAACACAATTCTCATAAAAAATACGCCTAAGTATCAGACGCGTTTCAACGACAAGGTCGTCCTCCTCAGTGATACACCACCACCAGTTGTTGTTTGGTTGGTGTAGCTGGTGTATCACTGAGGAGGACGACCTTGTCGTTGAAACGCGGCTGATACTTAGGCGTATTTTTTATGAGAATTGTGTTGTGTGTGTTTTTTATACTGTATAATTTTTCTCATAAGTCAAGCTCAACATTTAATACACATTTAAGTCAATTAACTTGCTATTTTTTTGAAGAAATAGAAACTTTACAAAATGTATCTTGTATTTACAGAGAACTTATTTGTTATTTTGTATCTAATAACTTGTAAACTTGTACATGGCTGTCAATTTGTATTTCAGCACTCCAGGTTGGTAAGTTTTCTCTTTAAGTGTTTCTTAAACTTTTTTTTGTGTGGCGACGCAAAGAAAAGTTTTCGATACACAGCCTTTGTAACTACTGTTTTCCGCCATAGTTTCAACAAGTACAGCCATGCGTGTTTTTTTAACTTCTGGTTTAGCCAATTAGAAACCCCTTTTTAAATGCTCTTAGGTCTGTAATCATCCGACCGAGTGATAAGACAACTTTAATTAAGATAGAAAGATATTAAAATATTCCTGTATTAAAATAAACACGAACATATTGTAGATTACTTCCAAGTAATTAAACAACCAATTTTAATTTCAACATTTCAAAAATCGTAAGTTATGTCCTTGAAATTTTATTTTTGATTGTTTATTTTATCTCAATAGGACAAGAATTCAATTTTATTGCCCATCACGTAGTACTAAGTACAATAATATTAAGTAAAATATAAACATATTAGACAACCGATTTTGTTGATTTGATTTCAACAGAAGAAGATTAAATATATCATGGATGGATTTGAATTTTTTTTTTTAATGGAGGAAACTTTATAAATAAAACTCGAAATATATAAATCAACTTGAAGAATCGTAAATTGGAAACTTGAAAGAGAAAGTAGACATAGATAAATGTGAAGGCAAGCGGCGTTAAAGTATAAGCCTTTCACTGTGCAATGACGAATGGAAATGTCAAACCCGAGATGGCCTTTCATAATACATGATACGAAATTTTTGTAAAGATACACTTTCATGATACACGTAATACAATGTGATGTTTATGTGGGAATATTTGATATAAATCATACTTCAAATAATAACTGAGTAAACCGATATACATTGAAACTGAAAATAGACTGAAATCTATAATTATAATGTGTTTTTAAATTTATTAAATCAACATTATCTGCTTCCCTAGGATTTGGTAAGAGTGTAACCGTTTTACCTCACGAGCCAATGCAATTATATCGACTGATTTTGTTTTTCCTTTCTCAAAAGTAACTAACCACGGAGAAAGTTATGACATGTTCAAAAATCGATGTAAAAATATCCGTTTTGAGGTCCTCACAGACTAAAAAAAGAGCTTTTTTGGAATAGTGTCTGTCTGTAGTAGTCTACATCCCAAAAGTGTGGAAAGGTATGAAACGTGCGACTTTATTCTATTTTTTCGATACCTCAATTTTTTGTAGGAACTTTAATAAGGAAAAAAGTTTTTTTAAAGTTTATATATTAATTATTTTGGTGAAAATCGACTAATGTGTAGATTTCAAACACCCACACAAAACATATTGCTTGCCATCTCTTCAAAAACAATTGGTTCTTGTGTAATCAGTAGAAAACAAAAACAAATTTACATTTTAGTTGTTATAAAGGATATCATTTAAAAGAAACTAAATTAAGGTTTTTCTGAAAATCCGCAATAATTATTTTGATGAAATTCTACTCATGTATATATGTTAAACACCCAAACAAAACATTGTTTGCCATCTCTCCAAAACCAATGGTTCTTGAGTAATCACTACAGAATAAAATCAAATACAATTTAGTTATTATGAAGGACATTATTTCTCAAAGCAATATTAAGGTTTTCCTAAAAATCGTCAATAATTTTTGATGAAATTCTACTCATGTATATATGTTACACAACCAAACAAAACATTGTTTGCCATCTCTCCACAACCAATGGTTCTTGAGTAATCACTACAGAATAAAATCAAATACAATTTAGTTATTATGAAGGACAATATTTCTCAAAGCAATATTAAGGTTTTCCTAAAAATCGTCTATAATTATTTTGATGAAATTCTACTCATGTATATATGTTACACAACCAAACAAAACATTGTTTGCCATCTCTCCAAAACCAATGGTTCTTGAGTAATCACTACAGAATAAAATCAAATACAATTTAGTTATTATGAAGGACATTATTTCTCAAAGCAATATTAAGGTTTTCCTAAAAATCGTCAATAATTTTTGATGAAATTCTACTCATGTATATATGTTACACAACCAAACAAAACATTGTTTGCCATCTCTCCACAACCACAATGGTTCTTGAGTAATCACTACAGAATAAAATCAAATACAATTTAGTTATTATGAAGGACAATATTTCTCAAAGCAATATTAAGGTTTTCCTAAAAATCGTCTATAATTATTTTGATGAAATTCTACTCATGTATATATGTTACACAACCAAACAAAACATTGTTTGCCATCTCTCCAAAACCAATGGTTCTTGAGTAATCACTACAGAATAAAATCAAATACAATTTAGTTATTATGAAGGACATTATTTCTCAAAGCAATATTAAGGTTTTCCTAAAATTCGCCAATAATTATTTTCATGAAATTCTTCTTATGTATATATGTTAAACACCCCCAAACAAAACATATCTTTTGCCATCTCTCCACAACCAATGGTTCTTAAGTAATCACTACAAAACAAAATCAAATACAATTTAGTTGTTATAAAGGACATCATTTCTCAAACTCTGATCCACTGTAACGTTCAACTGTTGCTAATATGAAAGATAAACTGCACAACACGATCGCAATATTCTAAAAAAAAGTTATTACGGTTAAATAAATATAAAAAAATAAAAATAATAATTTTTTATCTAAAAATCGGCGCTACATATTTTGATGAAACTATGCTTATGTGTAGATTTCAAACACCTAAACAAAATATATTGTTTGGCATCTCTCCAAAACCATTCGTTCTTAAAAAATCTAAAAAATTCAATTTAGTTGTTATAATGAACATCTACTGTTTCTCAAAATCGGATATACCGATTTCATTCAAATGTTACTAATATGTTAAGATTAATTACACAAACAGCCGCGTTGAAAATCCCAAGTGAAAGGTTCTTCCAGTACAGTAATAAATAGAAAATTAACAGCAGTATAGGCTCCAGTTTAATTAAATATGTTAGGGCTGAATACACGTTTATGATTCGTTTTTACTCTTTTACTGGAAACTACGGAGATGATATTTATACCACGAATAATTTTCCTCTGTTAGCATTTCAATTGTGAATGGTTGTGTGAGAGAGTTAATTTTTTCAAACAAGATAGAAAGCCAATGTGTATAAAATGACGAAGTAAAACTTAAAATTATATACAAAAAAAACAAAAACCTGTAGAAAATATCGAAAACTTAGTAATCTAGAGAAACTTTGAGCAGTGTCTGACGATGTTATTTTCAGAATGCGAGTAAAGAAGAGTTATTAGAAAAGTTTGAACTAATTAAGTAAAATTAATAAAGTTTTAAATTGGCTCGATTTACCTTTCTTACTTAGGAAAATATAGTCCATACATAACACTCTTTAGGAACTTTGTACTTTACAGTTTTTAGAAACTAAAAATCCGTTAACGTCAAGTTATATTGGCAATTGACCTTGCAAAACTTTCCTTTAAGTAAAGCTACAACTTTTATTAAGATAAAGACAAATTTTTATATTTGTGTGGCCCAGCCAAGGAGCCCACCAAACAAAAACTATAATAAGAATAAATTAGGATGTAATGGGAAGTTATTCTAAATAATAAAATATGTATTGGCGCTTGCGATTTTGTTGAGCAGTGCAAGATCACGTAGAAGGGGGGGGGAGACGAGTAGTGGAGGGCTTGCACCAGCGAGCCGGGAGAGAGTCTGTTCCGAGAGCCGCGAGAAGGAAGTTGAACGGCAGACCGCTACGGGACGAGGTCAGTCCATTTTCGGCCACGTGCTATCTAAATTAATCGGTATGCTTTTCGGCCACTATTAAGGCCTTTTATCTAGCCGTTATGTCTTTTTTATAAATTATAATTATTTCTGTAATCTTCTAATTCGGCGCTAAAATAAAAGATAACAATTAATTTAACTTGCGTTGCGTGCGTTCATTAACGTCGAAACCCGACTCCTTAGTCCATCCTGACAAGAATCGGCTAAGTGTACGCGGTCTCCAACCAGCCGGAGCTTCCAGCTGGTCAAAAGAAGTGGAGACGGTCACATTTGGGGGAGGGGTGACATGGAGTCTACACTAGCATATCTCCACTGCGATTCCAAATTGAACAATTATTTGTTTATAAATGTTTAGGTTCACTTATAGGAAATGGTGGTTGTTGAATTTCTAAACCAGAAAATATCTGCAACTTTCTTACATCTGTAACGAGATAATAGATAAAATATAGCTTTGAATAACTACAAATTTTTGAAATTGATATTTTTTTAAGTTGTCAATGAAAACAATCAAGGCCTTTTAAGCTTGACAAATTGGTAAAGTTGATATAAAATAAAACAAAGTTGGTTCAGTCTGCAAACTGTCAAAGTTTAATGTATGTCTTACAAAACGGCTTATTTCAATTCGTGTTAACCATACTCTGTAAACACCTAATTCTTTGGTTCCTTCTCTATATCATCCATAATAAAACATTGGCCCACACTTCGTGTATTTACTTCATTACATGAAAGTTCAAAACTTTATAGAAATTACGTAGGGCCTATAGTTCTTACATAAAATTGTTGCATGATTAAAATAGATTGATAAAAACGTTCAGTGTTGTAAAATACTATCACCATTTTATAAACTTTGATGTTACACAAAATTTAGGTGTACAAAAATGTCCAGCATTCTGTAATTTCGTCAGCTCTTTTTTCTCAAAAAAATTTGAATCGATTTCGTTCAAACATTCAATAAAATAAAAACATGCGAATAAGAACAACTTTGTTTTTAACTATAAAAAACTAATACCAAAAATACTAATTCAATTTCAAGACTAAAATGCTAACTATTGACATAATTAAGATTGAATTTTTACTATTAGAGAATTGAGGTAGTTATCAACCATTTTCTTGTCTGAAGTGTTTCCTTATAAATTATACGATAAATAAAACTCGACATATAAACCAACTTGAGAAAACGTAAATTGGAAACCTTAAGTGATAGGAGACAGAGATAAATGGTGAAGACAAACAGCGATAAAGCGGCCTTTCATCGTGCCGTGAGGAATGGAAACTTTAAGTCGGAGATCACCTTTCATGCCATATGACAGAAAATGTTTAAAATGTTCAACTCATGATACATATGGTACGATATCTGTTTTAAGAGGAGATTATATTTCATGAAATACAATACAAAAAGTTAGTAAAAGTAGTCATGTCTTAATTAATTGTTATTTTAATTAATATAAAATCTTTCCCGAAGGATCAAAAACATTTGTGGAAAATTAAGTGAATATATTTAGAAAGAAGTGAACACGTCAATTAAATAAATTTGAAACAAAGATTAACTAATGGGGTTTCAAATGATAACAGCTGAAAAAACCCTGGTATGGAACGAAAAATAACCCATTAAAAATGTTCTAAAAATGATAAATGTATTAAACAGCAGATTTACAAAAACTAATGTCAGTTTTGTAATTGTCAATTTAAATGTTAAATTCAACCACGGAGGCACTCCACAATTTAGATAGTTTTTGATTAAAATCAAACTTTTAATAACATAGTTAAGTTTCATTTTCTGTCATTTCACTTAAATTGAGCTAATATTGAGAAAACCGTAATTTACTGTGTTTTCCTTATGGCAGCTGCCACTCTAATTTTGAATTGTTTTAAGAGATTGAAAATGACTCGAAAAGGCTGAAGTGTAACATCAATCTTAATTTTCTTAAAGTCAAACTTTGAGTTTAAACTGTTGAACACTGCGCATACGACATACATCAGACATCATTATCTTCCTTTCCTATTCTTTACCTTTAGTTCTTGTCGAATATTTTAATTTTACTTTCGTTATCTTCTTGTTCAATCTTTTACCGATCTGTGAAATTTTATTTCTTACCTTTAAACGCTATAACTTTGACCAGGATCACTAATAACTTTGAGCGTATAGTAAGCTGAGAACAGGGAACATTTTCAATTTTATTTATATTTCTTTCCATCCTTTAATGTCCACTTCTGCTAAATCATGTTGTATATTATTGTTTGATTTATTCAGATTGAAATGTTAAAATTAAATGACATTTGATTTTTAAAAAAACTCGAACACAAAATCTCACAAAAAATACGCTTACTTAATCAAACGCGTTTCAACGACAAAGTCGCCATCCTCAGTGATACATGAGCTACAATAACAAAACTATAACTAAAAAAAAGAAAGAAAAAATAGTTATAGTTTTGTTATTGTAGCTTATGTATCACTGAGGATGGCGACTTTGTCGTTGAAACGCGTTCGATTGAATTAATATAGTTTTTATGAAATCTTATGTTTGAGTTTTTGGTTCTACATATTATTCTTTGATATATTCAGATAAAAATGGTAAAACTAAATGACTTTGAAAAGAAAAAAAAAAAAAAAAAAAAACTTGAACACAAGATCTCACGATATGGAGCTATAGTTTAGTTATTACAGCTCATGTATCATTGGGGTTGAAGACTTTCTCGTTGAAACATGTTTTTATTAAGTAAACGTAATTTTTATGAGATCTTGTGTTCGAGTTTTTATTTTTATCTAATATTATTACACAAGTCAAGCTCAATAATTATTTATAAATGACATTTGAGAATATTGCGATTTTTTGACATGATCGCCAAGCTTTAATTTGTAAATCTTGGTAATACACAATATATGTCCCAGTGGGCTTTATTGCTAATAACTACTAGAATATGGTTGTCCCAATGGGTTTCAATTTTCAAAAATAGTATCCATAAAAGGCATCCGTTGTAGCCCTAACGACCGCTAAATAATACTAATGGTATACCACTATAATGGTATTTACCATTATGTGTACAAGAATGTTTTAAAACAACTTAAAACTGCTTCATAAATTATATAACGCCTTCGAAAGTCAAGTTCTACAACCACTTCTTCACTCTATAAATAAACACGAGATAAAATTCAAAAAGAGACTATTTAAATCTAGTAACCACGAGAATTACAAGTTAATTATTTCTTTTTTAAACAAAGATGTCACATCATATAGATGTTAGTACCAAGCTAACAGAAATAGATAAACAAATTTCCCTCGGGAGAACAATAACAACTAAACAGCCGTGTTTTGTAGACGTGGGGAAATTTGAAAATGTACTGGGTCACATAGCTCCCATTAGAAGTAAAAGGGTTGATAGTTTACTTGATTTTCCCACAAATATTACTTTACCTTTTTTTTATATATTAATAATTACAACTAAGTTTGCCTTATCAAGTAATTAACATTTCATATTAAAGAAAGCGGTGTTTGGAACACCATCCACTGATGGAGTCCTATATTTTACACACAAAGTTCATGCGGTTACTTATTTACACAATCTCGTTCACCAAATCCAGAGGTTTAGTTCGTTTCTGGCGCCTCACAATATCTTCTGTGTTGTTGATTACACGGAGCATTTCAGGGTTCTCGTGTTTTTGCAGTCTATTCTTATGCATGATTGCATATCTCTTAATTTCTTCTGAGACAGTACTCATCCCGAGATCACGATGGAGATCATCATTTCGCACGAAATGCTCCTCAGAGCCTTATTTTGGAATGTTTGAATACCTTTAACATTTGTTTTCTTGGTACAGCCCCAAAGCTGTATCCCATAAGTCCAAATTGGTTTTAATATTCGCCTATATACTAGAAGTTTATTGTGTAGATCTAATGTTGATCTCCTACCAAGCAACCAATTCATTTTCTTGAATTTAATATTCAGCTCTGTAATCTTCTTCTTAACATGCTCTTTCCAATGAATCTTTGCATCAAGTGTCATTCCTAGGTACTTGGCTGTATTTCCACAAATATGTTAAGCATTACTTGTTTTATTACTTTTAACTTTGTTGTTTTCATAAGTTATGTCAACAATATATTTGCCATACAATATATTTATTGTACAACTACTCAACAACATAAAAAAATGATATACTACTTTTCAGAAAGTTTGAACCAATTAATGAAACTAATAAAGTTTGAAATTGCTTTGATTTATGTTTTTAAGCGGAGGAAAATAGTCCTACATCAGTTTCACAGCGCAGGAATTTTAAACACAACTGTTTTTAGAAAATAAAAACACGTTAATTTAGATTTTAATTGGCACTCAACTTTGCTAGCTTTACAGTAACTTTTGATTTAAGTACAGCTGTAACTTTGAATAAGATCCTGACTTGTTTTGCAAATTTTATTGTAAATGGAATAATCCTTGAAGTTAGATTTTATTGTACTCTAAAACATGAAATAAAGTTTACTAGTATCCACAGAGCTGATAAACTGACATGAACGGAGTTGATATTCAAGTAATGCGTGTCCACTGATTTAGCGAGGTCGTTCTTGCTATTGATATAACCACACAGAAATTAAAAACAAAATTTGAGATGACCATGTATAGTGTGTTCCAAAACACCCTTTATAATATTAAAACTTATTTTATTTTTTATCCTTAGTATACTGTCTCCAAAAGTACAAAATATTATTTTATAAATTCCCCAATGTTTATTCTAAATAAGTTAAGGAAAAAACACAAATATTTTAATAATGTATCGTATACGTTCCAGGAAGGCCTAATATTATTTTAACCATTACTGATAGAGCTAAAAAGCTATGCACATTGTTAATAGACACCAAAACCTATTTTATTACGTATTCAGTGGACCTCCTGCCTTTCCAGGGGGACGGCCCACAAGGAGTTAGTAGGAAATCTTAAATGAGTGCATAGGTGAAGTTTTACATCGAATTAAAGGCCTTTATGAGTAGAACACAATTCTGCAAACACGACTTCAAAAGGTTCCCCTAGCTAAATTACTATGGTACAATAGTGGAACACTGCACATATGACACACCCCAGACTTTATTACCTTCCTTTTCTATTCTATCTTCTGTTCCTGTCTACTAACTTCATTTTACTTACGTTATTTTCTTATTCAATCCTTTATCCAACTGAGAAATGTTATTTCTTACCTCTAATTGCTAATAACTTTTACCAGTAATACTCAACATTTGAAGCTATATAGTAGGCTGAGAATATTATACTTTTCAACTTTGTTTCGTGTACAGTCCATCTTTAAAAGCTTTCTTGATTTTTCCACAAATACGCTGATCATTACTTGTTTTATTACCTTTAACATTATTCTTTTCATTAGTTATATGGCAATAATTAATTGTTAAATATGACAATAAGTCAATTGTACGATAATTTATTAACGATCTAAACCTAAAACGATAAACGACTTTGCAGAAATTTTGAACCAATAAATGAAATTAATAAAGTTTTAAATGTCTTTGATTTATGTTCTTAAGCGGAGAATTTGTAGCCCATACATTAGCAGTTACACAGCTCAGGAATTTTAAACACCACAGTTATTAGAACATTAAAATACTTTAACTTAGAGTTAAATTGGTACTTCATTTTGCAAGCTGTTACAGTGACACTTTGCTTTAAGTACAGCTGTAACTTTGATTTGGTTTACTGACTTGTTTTGTAAATTTTATTACGAATAGAAATAATGATTGGTGTGAGATTTTTTGTGCTCTAAAACTAGAAATGAATTTTATCAGTATCAATAGAGCTGAAAAGCTGACAAGACCGGAGTTGACATTTATGTGATGTGTGTCCACTCAGTTAGCGATATCGTTCTTGGTATTGAAGTAACCAGATAGTCCTTCTGCAATATATGAACATTTAATTTATAAGTAAATAAGTATCTTTGTGGTTGAGAGGTTTAGATCCCCAAAAACTTGAATTAGTACCAATTTTTGTGGGTTGGTTTGAAACAAATTGAAAAGAAAACATCATAATAAACATCTATTATATATATATATATATATATATATATATATATATATATATATTAGAAGTGTTAAGTTAAACAAAACTATAATAATTTGACATTTTTATCAGTTTAAGACACCAAGAAATTGAAGTCCATTCAGAAAACATGTTGTAGAATGAAATTAACCCACTTTCATGGTTGTGGTTCGTTTATGTTAATCACCATTTTTTTTCCTTGTGATATTTTATTACGGTTTGAATCATGAGTTTCTTTTTTACTCTTTTATTTACAACAACATATGTAAAGTTTTGTTGTTAATTAGTTTCGTCGCATTATATTGGTTTGGGGGGGGGGTGCTTGAGTGAAAAGTTTGTATATAGTTTTATTATTGTTTATTATATTAAAGCAATCCAAAAATAGTGTCGAGTAGCCCATATGTAATAATAACAATAAAAAAACTGATCTGACCAAAGAGCAAGTCGCATGCTCTATGTTACTAATATATATAAATATTTTCAATTTTTGCAAATAAACAACAGACATTGCAACAACAGTCAATCATCACATTAACCCATTTACCCCTCTCCTCCCCCATCCTATACTACTGTACCCGATAGTTGTATGTAAACGATTTAATTACAGAGCACTGTGGCCACATAAACGCTTCTCATAGTCATGTATTTTGAAATACCCTTTGTATCTACAAACTCCAATGTCTAGACATAATACACAGTTTAGTGTATAGTATAATATTATACCATACTCTCAGTATACTAAACCTGTCAGGGTAGAGCCTCCTAACATGTAGTAAACTTCAATAGCCTAAACTGAACTTTTGTTCGAGAAAGAAAAAGTAATAATTTACAGTTTCCTTTTGCTTGGTTTAAATCCAAGAGTGAACAAGGAGAAATCAAGTTTACGATAGAACTTGGATAAATGTCATGATCTACTAAAAAAACGGACGCGACAAAAAAGGGGCGTAGTTGAGATTTATTTCCTGTTAACTAGGTTACTGCGGATGTAGTGGATTTCATTAAATACAGCAGGCAGGCGCAAGGACATTTATACCCAAGGATTAAGGACCATTAAAGTCCTGTATCACGCTCTGTTTTAAAAGAAACGAGGAACTGGAATGTTATTAAATATTTTATCTTAGGCAAAACTCGTATGTTTTTACTTCCTTATGAATTTGTTAGTTTTTAAAATTACATATACAGTATACCTTCAATGTTTAAGGGGACCTTTTATATTTTATAAATAATGTATTATATGTTGATTGGTCGTGATGACTGGTCCATTTTTTTGCAGAATTATTGACGTAATTAATGAATGTGTAGACAGACATCTTTGTAACTTTCTTTTTTTAATTCAATTTTTGTAATATGAATCAGCCTCTATCAGAGTTCATTAAACGTTTATTATTATTCAATTTGAAACACTCATTAATTTGCTTTAACAATTTATTCAACTTTAATTGACTTTTATTAAAAATATTTTATCAATTTTCATTTACATAATGATTCATTTTAAACGAAATAAAAATAAACGAACAATTCATGGCTTCAATAGTTTTTTTATTACAAAACACATCTACAATAACAAAATTTGTAACGTGTGTTTTCTGAGCACTTGCATTCTAATCAACCACCGTATGCATATAGTGGGGCTTTCCTCTCTTT
>OY740777.1:39368522-39429362 GCA_963513935.1 Aphrophora alni
CACAACAATGTCAGACAAGCTCATATAATGTGTTTTTTATTGTTTTTTATTTTTGTGTCAGTGTATGTTCTTGTGTTAAATGTGTTTTTTAATATAATTTAATTAATAATTTAATACATTGTTTTGCTTATTAGAAACCAACCAACACATGAACTCTCTGAAAGAACAATGGGAAAAAGTAAGCATTTTTAAAATTTGCTATACCGGGTGGGGGTGACGGTGGGGATTAGTAATTCCGACCAGTGTTACAATACATTCAAGATTAATTTTTTGACGCAATATGTCAACTATCACTTAGGAAGGAAAAAAAATATCTTGGAAAGTCTGAATTAAAGACGAAGTAAATGTACTTGACCAATCGGATGAACATACTATTACAATGAAATTTTACAAAATTGATTGATTACGTCAACCAATGAGGAATGGATCTTCGTATTTCTTAACCAAACTTTAACAAACTAATTGAAAATCGGTTTCATTAAATTTAGAGCAACAGCTGACAACATCTCCCAACTAGACATGTTAATATAACAGCTGTTCTCTAACAAAGTGAAACTTAGGTTAAACAAATTTTAACTTGCTTCACAACAGATGTGTATAAATTATACAAAAATACTAGCAAATATTATCAGAAGCAAAACTACTCGTGCTGGAATATAGTTCTTTTACAGTAAAACTAAATTAAAGGCTTTAAAATCGTTTATGTATATAGCAAGGGAGGGTATTTTTACTTAGAATTTTTCATACTGGTTTGGTTAATTATTCTTCACATTTCGTTAAAACTTTAACAAAATAGATAAAACTGAAATTATTTCACAAAATGTCAGTTAGGTTATAATTGTTTGCGTAAAAGACAAAATGAATGAAGTAAGCCGCCTTAAATACATAAATAGGGCTTAAACTTGCATTGATTCTGTCTCAAATTATTCCTCAATATGAATGATGTTTATATCAAAACGAGATTTCAATTACGGCGGTATAGGTTAATTCATGTGTTTAACATTCATTCCTGATTTGAAAGATACTCCTGTTTATATTTTTAATTTTTACACACAAGTTTTACGTCATTAATCTTCACATTCGCTAAAATTTTAATGAAAGCTATTTTTAGAAATTATAAGTTTATAAAAGTCATATGGCCGATTTTTTGAGTTTACCAATAACTCAAGAACCGTATTTTTAGAGAGATAGCGTCTTTTACGGTTTCTTCAAAGAGACTTCAAAATAAATAGTGCCACTGTAAACCCAATATCGACTTGTAAACATTAAAAACTTTTAAAAACCAGACATTTAACTCGAAACAAACAATATATTAATTGTGGAGATGGTCATCGAGTAAATGTCAACGTTAAACTGAGGGTAGTTAACCGACTGTTCTACAGCCCTAGAGAGAATAATATATTAGGGTTGCAATAAATATCTGTCCTTAGGGAAACAGGACTTTGAGAGCGATGAAGTTGAAAAGGTGATGCACGTGTGGGGTGAAATTTAAGCATTTTACTTCATTTGTAAACGCCTCTTGGCTATCTGTTTTAATAAATAAAATAAACATCAGTTTTCTAATTTTTGTATTTAGAAATAATTACTATATTATAACAAATTTCACTTCAACACATTTAATTTTTACCGTTTTTTTGATTATTAATAACGTTGAGTTTTAAATATCTTTTACAATATAAAATCAATTATTGTCCAATCTGATGCACTTTATACTTATACACTAACGTCTTAACCTACTACTTATTCTAAGTACATAGTTAAAAATAAAATTCTAATTCTACCATGTCTTAACCTAAATAAAGAAATAAGAGTGCATCATATTTTTACTTTTAAAATTTTTACTTTTAATTTGTTTTTATAAAATGCTCCGGCTAACTGAAATGTACTATTATTTTAATTTTATTTAATTTCTCTTTACGGGTTCGTGAGGTTCTTTGGTCACTATAATTTACATATAAAATAGAATTTGGTGGTAGTTTATTTGATTGAGATTGTCCATTAATTTTTACTTTCGCTTGGAAGTTTTTCACTGTTCCGATGTTCCTGGTTCCGTGCACGTGGTTCCCGTGTAGACTGCCAGGTAGATGGATCGATTTGCCTTGATCTTTTCGACGAATCTTCTTTTCATCTTACGCTTATTTCTCACTCACTTTCGTGACGACGATTACTTTAATTTATTGTATTAATATTCTGTTCAAACACTTTTATAACGACGATTTTATCACACACTGCTATGACGGCGATTACTTTTAAACTTATAACGACGATTATCTTTTAAACTATTCTTCGGAGATTATTATTAATACTTATACAAAAAATGACGCAGATACTATTTTATTTTGACGTTTGATCTCGGCTAAATCTTTCACAACAATCTTCTTTTCTACTAAAGAAACACTTGCTCCGGAACTCCCTCCTTCAATCAGTAACAACCAAAAAGAATGAACCTCGTGCGCCTCTCTTCCACCCCTATTTATCAGTTCTATTTTCAAATGCTTTCTTCCGATCCTCTTCATTCATTGGCTTATTTTAAATATTGTACGTTATTTCGAGACTGACGCAATTTCTTTCATTGGTCCATTTGAAACAGTTTCGGTTGTAGGCATTGACTTTTGGAATGGTTTATTTGACTTCTTGAGATCTGTGACTTATGTTAGAATAGTTTTTCTAGCTGTCAACCTTTTCAACTCTTTACAACTTATGGCCTGCCGTCCACTGACCTTTTGGAAGCCCTCTATTTCGTTATAATATAATAATTTAAAAAATGCTATTTGGTTTTCAAAATTTTTAAACGAATCTTTCACTTGCAGTCTAACTGTAATCTTTAAACATAAAAAAGAGACAATCTACAGTGTTGGTGCAATATTTAATTTGCACTCGAAAAATCATAAGAATAGTTTTTTGTTATTAACTTAGGAATGGAGGAAACTATTTACCATTTTCATGTCAGAGATGTTTCCTTATAAGTTGAAACGTAAATAAAAACTCGAAATATAAATCAACTTGAGGAAACGTGAATTGGAAAACTTCAAGCGAAAGGAGACAAAGATAAATGGTGAAGGCAAACTGCTTTAAGTATAAACCTTTCACCGTGCAGAGACGAATGGAAATGTTAAACCTGAGCTGGCTTTTCACGATACATATTATAACAAGATATGAAGATAAAAGGGGAATATTTCAGAATCGTTGTGATTTCAACAAGCTTGAAATTATTTTTCCATTGTGGTACCCTACGGATTAGTGACATTTATGTTATATTTTTATACGTCTACTAATCCTTATTTGAGATTTATACCTTGTCTCTACTGTAGTTTCGGTTTATTCGCTCATCATCAGGAAAATTTAAAAACACAATTACATTTATACACATACACATACAAGACTTGCATAAAGAGTGTCGACTCGCTGTTTGGACGTGCATGTTCTTGGTGTAGTACGTGGTTCACATGATTTAAATCTTTAAACGACCTCCGCCAGTGAAATGTGCTTTGTATATATAATTGTGTTTATTAATTTTCCTGTAGATGGAAGAATAACCCGAAACTGCAATAGAGACAAGGTATGAATACATCTCAAATAATATTCAATAGACGTGTCAATCTTCAAGATTGTCCAATAATATACTGATATTAATTTTTTTCTTAACGGGTTTTATAGGATTGTTTCCATCATTGGTTCACTTTATGCAATTCTGAGATACCGCTATTGGATCTAGAGTTTTTTTTACATGCAGCCATGTGTTGGATCCCTTTATTTCAACTTTGCTTTAAGATATTTATTAATTTTTGTTATATTTCGACTCTGGCAGTATTAGAGTATTTCATAGTAAAGGATACTTGCTTCATGTTCTTTTCATCCTTTTAACTAACCATTTATATAAATAAACATATTTTCTTTATTCCTTTCAACTTTATTCCTTTATAAATAAATAAATGATAATCAATTTATTTACTACAGAGTTCTAACGTTTTAAAATGAATATTTCAAACATACATTTCAGTATATTTTGTCAATTTAAAATGGTACATTGTACGAATATAGTTTACAATTCCAACAACAAATTACAACTTCACACTGAAGTTTAATCTACAATAAGTTACAACTGTTTTGATTCAATAGGAGTAATACAAGTAGACTATTAGTAACTATATATTGATTCAAAAATAAAAATCGATGTGTTGGAAGATTTTCAAATTTATGACGGAAATAAATCAATAATTAATTGTAAGTAAATTAGTTTATAAAACTTATTCCAACATACAAATATAACAATATGATTCGAATTTGGCCTCAACCACAATCACTAGAAACTTTAATTAAAAACACAATTATCTGATTAATTGTTCTTTATTAATTATTTCCACTAATTTTTAAAGGACAATTAATCGGATAATTGTGTTTTATTTTAAAGTTTCTAGTGATTGTGGTTAGGGGCAAATTCGAATCATTATTGTGAATTTCACCACAGTGCTCAACAAGATTGTATACAAATATAAGTTCCAATAAAAATTCTATTGTAAAATATATAAACATATGAGATAGTTGAGAGTAAAAGTAATGAAAACTTTAAATTTTCCCAACATTAGGTTAACACTGGTGGTCAGACTGTCCTTAAATATGCTTTACCAGTTCCAAAAATAAGAAAATATACTCAATTTTAAACATATTTCAAAAAATAAAAAAACTTGATTTTTTGCTATTATTATTGACAATATACGACTTAAATCGTATGTTTTTTAACATTTGATATAAATTATCAGGCAAATTTTGAGAAAATCTTACTTTTTCATATTTTGTTCTTACGCCTGTTTTCTTCAATTTTTTAATTGTGAAAAGAGTCCCAAGAATTTGGCAAAATTTATCCACGAAATAATTTTGTTTTAAATCGTTCCACGTTCTACGGAATTTTACACCTTACTTAATTTTAAAACACTTAGAATTTGAAATATTTATAATTAAAAACATTTACCTAGAACGAACGAGTTATTAAATAAAGAAAAATGTCCATCGAAAGGACGTTAATGTTAAACCAAGTTATTGTCAGGGTAGTTATGCATCGTTCTACACCCCTAGAGAGAATAATATATTAGGGAAGCAGAACTTTGAGAGGGATCAAGTTGAAGAGGTAGTACACATGTGGGGGGAAATGTAAGCATTTTAACTTCATTTGTAAACTGCCTCTTCAATATTACCTGTTTTCAAAAATAAAGTAAATTCATTTCAACCTTACACATTTTCTTTATAAATAATTAAATTATGATAATTTTAAACATTTTTAAGTGAAAATTAAATATATTGATTCCATGAAATATAAACTTAAAATATAACATGTAAACTTTAGTTGTTTTTTTTTTTTTTTTTCCATTACTGTTGAGACCGATGGTTCTTGGTGGAATTCCATGTTTAAAGATAATAAAACACAATTTTTTATTTTGTACTATCCACTTTTTATTAGTCTAGCCCCTAATAAAAGACTATTAGGCTAGACTAATAAAAAGTGGATAGTACAAAATAAAAAATTGTGTTTTATTATCTTTAACATGTAAACATTTAAATTTTGAACTAATAAACAGTGTAAAAACTTGCTCATTCACCTAACCTAAAAACCAAAACTAATTTTCCCTAAATATGTCAATTTGGTAGTGGTGGTAATAAATAACAATGGACGCCGTCTTTGCAATGCAAAATATGACGTAAATCTCTAACCAATTGTTACGTTATTCTTACCTTGTGCCAATAATAATTAAGAGTTCTAGTGGGCTACCGGTTTCGACCGATAGTTGGTCATCTTCAGGTCCTGACATCACTCTTATTTTTATCATCTAATTTTGGATTTCGTATTGAAATTTCACTTGAAGTTTGTTTGTTATTTATACTTACAAACAAGTACACAAACACACGACATTTTTGAATAAATAACGCTGTGCACACACAATAAAAATTACGCAGATTTAGTTTAGTATTAAGTTAACAAACTAAAAATAGTTTCATGTTAAAAGTTGCCTGGTAACTCTATAACATAAAAACAAAAATCACTGAATACTTGTAGACCATTATTTTACATCTCAAAGTATGTAAAAAATTAAAGATCTGCTACACTAAGAGAGAGTGAGAGAGAGAGAGGGAAGTTGTATAAAATGGCCTTTTGATTTCTCCCAATGATTTATCTTCTATCCCAGTATCAAAGTCCCTTGAGTCCTGCGGTGGTTACAGGAATATCAGAAATATATGAAAATATTTATTATAAATAGGTAATATAAGAGCCAATCTTTTTTTGGATTGTACTAAAGACATGACATACTTCTGAAAGTTAGTAAAATTTAAAGATGTAGTGCAGAAAACTATTGTAGAAGTTCCTTCATCTCTTTTACTAAAGACATTTGAAAAGGAAATGAAGTGTTGAAAACTTTTCCAGAGTAATAGAAATAATTTTCCATTTACCAAGTTCTGATGACTTCGTTGGCATTTTTTAGTTAAATACATCTACAAAAAATAAAATGTTTAAAATGAGTGTTTTCTGTGCAGCTGGATACTAACCAGCGTCATCAACTTCCACTCTTGTTAACCACCTTTAATTTTCAGCGGGGCCTCCCTCTGCCATATCACAGTTTTGAAAGAACCAAACTACCAATAACCTTAACGCCTGTATGGGATTCGAAGCCACGAATTCAAGTGCCACTCTTGAAGTATCTAAAACACATGGAAAGAGCTACTTTTTACAATATTATAGAAGTAAAATTGTTAATCTATTATAATCAAACACCAGACCAATAACATTAAAAATAATTTTCCATTTTCCAAGTCTTGATGAAATATAATAGATTTCTTCAACTGTTTTAAATAATTCGCTTCATTACACACTCAATAAAGAGTAAAAACACTTTTCTGTATTCTGTGATTGACCATCGCTTTTTACAAATCGTTTGCCAATATAATTCACATTTCCATACAATCTTTCTATTACTCATGTATTTCTAATTAACATACTGTCTTAACACATTGCAATGTTAAGTGTTTATACAATTCATATTTGCGTATAATTTTATGATAATAATTTCTAAAAATTGTTTCATAACAACAACGTCTGATCTTAAGAATCAAATTTAGCAATTGTTTTACACATAAAATTTATATTCAGAGATAAAATTATTTCATTTGGAATTACAATAAATTTAAAGTTTTAACTTATTAATCTCAAATTTCTAAAATAATTAGCAATAACTTGGTAATTTTGTTCAATTATATTCTCTAAAAATTGGTTTTTAATTATTTTTTAAACAAAATTAAAACAAAAGCCCAATACATCTGTTCTATGGTTCTAAAAATAACAAAATTGATATTTTCTGTTCAATCGAACAACGTCGTCAACGTCCAGTCAAGCATACCACCGTTTATATACAGTGGCCCCACCGTTCGCCTTAACACAAATTAGCGCTAATTGCACTTAAAAAATTATCCTGTGTGAAAGAAAAAACACCTTTAATTTCTCTGCTAAGTACGACTGTAGGGAACATTTAGGTTAGGTTTTCCACAACATTTGTGTAGCTAGAATTCCTATTCTGAAACTAATATTTATTTGTAAAACCTATACAGTCTATAATGTCAGTCTACATTTGTTGAAATTTTACATGAATATTTGGAGTGGGAAATGATAAACTAATAACTATATTTTGAATGTGAATATCGGCATCAATTTTGATATTCTAAAAAGTAGAAAAACAATCGTAGAACTGAGTCTACATAACGGATTTGAAACATGGATCATCATTCTCTTAAAATCCACCCTATAGATGCATTTTAACACGTGCGTGAGCGCGCGCGCATACAGAGAGAGAGAGAGAGAGAGAGAGAGAGAGAGAGAGAGAGAGAGAGAGAGAGAGAGAGAGAGAGAGAGAGAGAGAGAGAGAGAGAGAGAGAGAGAGAGAGAGAACTACTTCTTAATAGCTCGGAGATATGATATTCTTTTTTCTCTAATTTCCGATTTTTCAATCAATATTCTCCTATTATTTTGTGCCCGTTTCCACTTAAAGCCAAGTTTTTTAAATATTTTTATGACACTTGATAAGCACCCAGTGAAAATATTTTTTTCCTTTAACGCACTTTGTAACAATTTTGCAGTTGGAAGGCTTTTCTCAGTGATATAAAAATCATAAACGAGTCTACGGACAACACATTTGTCAAACTGATCCAAATCTGTAACTGGTTTTTGCCGTTCCCTATTTTTATTTGGTGTCAAAAATGAGTTTAGTTCATCTTCACTTACTTTTAATGAAGTCAGCTTTCTGTTTATTTGAGAAACAGATCTAATGGATACACCTGTCTGGTCCTATCACGTGCCTTCTTTAATGGAATGTTCGGGGTCCCACTAACACTCTCTTCTTTCATAAACTTATACACATTACTTACAATAACCCTGCTTTGACTATTTAAAACTTTTCCACCAATCCCTACTTTTGACTTGATATCAGCCATGTCCGTATAATTATAATAACCTAGCTCCTAAACTGTAAAATCAATAACTTATGAAAAACTTAACAAATCTACATTATTAACTAAAAAAAAACTGTTAACTATGTATAAAGATAAAGTCCTATCGCTACCACATTCAATACGACACTTGGTTCACAATCAAGGTAAGTAGGCGCTGATGAAGGTTAGCAACGACTAACTGATATTTTCAAAACAACAACCCGTTATTCCGCCACCCTATGAGTTAGGGGAAGTCCAAGAGTCGATGTCTTTGAAAATGACCGGCGAGCACCTCCACCCTCCCATCGACCTCGGCCTCTCGCCTAGGCCCGCAGCCCCCAAGTGCCAGCTTAGAAAATTTGAACTGTATTAACGTAGACAGAGGGGATGGACTATTCTACTGAACTGCTGGGGCCGGAGACGTCTCACTCTTTCGTCTCACTTAAATCTATCTGAGCTGCAAATCCCTTGAGTCAAGTAGTTATAACAGAAATATGTTGAAATAGATGGAAATATTTATTAAAAATAAATAATACAACTTCCAATCTTTTGTTGTATTGGACTTGAACAAGATAAACTTTGAAAATTTATAAAATGGAAACATAATTCAGGACACTATTATAGAAATTCCTTCATCTCCTTTAGAAAACACAGTTACGTAAGAAATGCAAACCTTACACAAAGTTTTCACAGAATACTCTTTGTTACTGGGTAGGATTGTAAACCACGATCTCAGGTCCCAGTACTAATCAGAGAGGTGACGTCTTTAACCATTGAGCTACCAGAACATTTGGGATTACTTACGGTTATATAATATTTGAGTTGTAAGATTCTAGTATAATCAAATATCAGTAGAAACTATGCTGATATAAAGCATAGTAAATATCAGCGGGAGGTTATTAAACTTGTTTCAAAAAATAAACTTTTTCGGAATGTAGAGCGTAGTTTTAATATTCACTTTCTCGCATCTACGTAAATACTGACTCCCTACACACTTACCAGAGTTAATGTACTGCAAAAACTCTCAGCACTCCAACAAGAAATACCTCAAGACGTAAATCAACTTACAGCAAGGAAGAACGTAAATATAAAAATTCTGGAGAACTTATTAAATTTGTTACTTCACCTTTCAGACACAACTTGTTTTCGAACTGAAATTTATAACTAAACTTAGAGCCTTGCTTATCGTCCAAGGTTTGTGTGAAGGTTATATTTTAAGATTTAGTCATGGAGAAACACATGTTAGTCACCTACGTGAAGTACCAGAATGTGGAGAAAAAAACCTAATAATGATTAAGTGTGTTTTGAAATATTACAAACATTTCGAGTCAACTACTTAATTTGATAACCCACTTAATAGATTTCATTTTAATGTGTTACTCTAAGACATTTTGTCGTAATTCACTACATTCCCACCTTGTCAAACTTTTCCAACTTCTATTAAATTCATTCTATTACTTACTTCTCAAATTTGGGGGCTCCATTAGAATCCAGCATTTAAAATTAACTTACTCTAATTGAGAGGTTATGCCGTCATTAAGGACAATAAATACAGTGATTATAATCTTCCAAAATAAGTTATTTGTACAATGGATAGATCCTACAAATTTACTTTTTAAATGTATTTAATAAATTTCATTAATTCATACATCCATACCTTTCCAACTAATTTTCATTAACAGCGTAACTAATAAAAGAAATTTACTAAATCAAATATTTTGTTTTCAAACGACCCCTTTAAGATTATTCAAAATCAATTTATTTACATTTCACTAATAACTAAAGTCCAGAATATGCCATGTTTACTGAATAAAATTATATTAACTTATTAGATCATAATAGTAATTGTTTTATCTGCCTTTATTATTACAATTTAGTAGAGTTACTGCATGAATTTTATTTTACTTAGGCAGGAAAGTGTTTGAATTGGTGGTGAGTATTCTTTTAATTTCTTTAGCTATTATCTCTTTTAGACTACATTTCCTTATAGTTAATCTACAATAAAAGATTTTTATTATTTAATTAACTCCAAATAAGGTTTAGCTTTACTTTCCTTTACCTAAAACTAATTCGGAAATATTAATTTTACGTCCTTTAAAAAAAAAATTAATTTATTGACAGTTTATTATATTCAAACCTTTTAACTGACTACTTCAATTGACTTGATTTAATAAATTAAAGCGATTATGAAATCTGTCTTAGAACAAAGTTTTAAACACAAATTCTAACGTATTTGTGTTGATAATCCTTGTATTCCACTCCACAACACAATGTAAAGACTTGTGAAAATCTCACCCTTAGCTGCTTTTACCACACGGAAGTTAACACCACACCAATTATATATTTCAACTCTTTTCGTTTTTTTTACACCACACTTTAATTTGCTGAGGTTAAGCTTTTAAATTTGAAATTCAACTCTGGTTTTAAATTTTTTAGAGTGTTCGGAAAACAGGCTGATTTTAATTTTACGTTAATTTATTTCGTTTATGGATATTTTAAATTTTTATGTTTATATCACTGACAATAGTAAACAACCTATTTAAATTTAACTCAAGCCAACCACCGTTCATTTATAGAGGGCCGTTCCACCACCATATTAGAGCTTTAATAGAACCAATTGTATGCAACGAACATTGATCTGTATGAGATTGAAACCCATGATCTATGTCCTATTATTGATCAGAGAATTGATCCTTACCACTGGCCAAGTAGTATCCTGCTCTACAATATATATTTATTGATAAAAAATGCATATATATATATACATTTTTTTAAAACAAGAAATATATATTGTAGGGCAGGAAACTATTCTTTACGTCATACATTATGTAAAGAAGAAAACATTTGCAACCCAAGGGAGAGTAGAAGAAAGCGGATTCTTACAACATGGCATCTTCTTATAATGATTTATCTTATATTCCGGTATCAGAGCTACAATTCCCTTGAGTCTTGTAGTGGGTACAGGAATATCAGGAATATATGGAAACATTTATTATAAATATGTAATATCAGATGAAATATTTTGATAGATTGAACGAAAGTCATTGAATTTTAATAAAATGTAAAGACGTAATTCGGTAAATTTTTGAAAGAGTTCCTTCATCTCATTTGGTAAAAACAATTACAAAGGTAATGTAATTATAGAAGTACAGTTAAAAAAAAATATATATATATATATATATATATATATAAAGATAGACCTTCATTCCTTAATATTTTATGCTTTCTGGATTTTATAGAAATTGTACTACACGTTGCTTTGAAGTAAATAAAACAGAAGTATAAAATTAGTAGTCTACGAGAAACAAAAACACAGGGAATTTTATAAAAAAGTTTCGAAACAAAATTTGATATGTACTATTCTTTAAACTTGTTTGTAGGTAAACATTTATTGCTATTGCATATGTTCGATTTCTACGTACAATATCCATATGATGATTTTCTTTTAAACTGAATTTTTTTACACCTTAATTTATATCACCTTATATGAAATTTTAATTTAGTCATTTTCAAACTGGTGATATTTTTGGATCTCGTTTGCAGCATAGATTTTATGTTGAAGATTTTACAGTAATTTAGCACCTTATTTTTTAAACAAACTTTTTTTTTTTGAAAACTTTCTAAGAGAATAAAATTGTACAAAGTTATGCACCAATGTAATTTAGAAATAAATAAATTATCCATAAGACATCGAGGAAAACAAAACTACAAATATTCTAACTTTTATGGGCTAACAAAATTGCCCTTTATCAGCTGAACGCTAATAAAATAAATCTCACTGGAAAATGTGAATCTCACGGATATTTTTTATTTAAAAGATCAGACAAATATAAAAACAGCAAATATATTTAACTTCACATCGTTTTAAAATGTCTGTAACAATGAGTTCAACGATTTCAAATTCCCTTTTAAATAACTGTTAGCAAATTTAACGACAGTTTTGAATTTAAAACTTAAGTGAGAACCGAACAACTTTTCGGTAATTTTGGGCAAATCGTTTTTGTAGTTAAAGTAAACTTGGGAACAATGATTTTATCTCCTAGAACGTAAACAAATATCTTACACCTTGTTTTAAGCTTAACCCCAAGCATTCCTTCCTGTATTTGTACACAAATTTTGTTATAAATAAAAATGCTGTACCTCCATGTTAATTTCAAATGCTTTGAAACAAACCCTAGCAATACAAGACAATGCATCCATCCATATTTTTATTTTCTATAACACAGCCCCAAAAATATATTGTTCCATCAAACTTCCACTCAACCCAACCATGGTTTATTTATAATTGTCCATTCATCCATCATACCACAGGTTGGAAAGAGTTGTATCCTGGGTAGGATTAGAATTCACGATCACATGTGCTAGAGTAATATCGCCTTTAATTATTGAGCTCACAAAACACTTATGAACCCTTTTTTTACAATATTAGATTAGTGAGATTTCTGTATTAATATAATCAAATAAATGTTTCAAAACACAAACAATTGATTGTTGTATAAATCTCTTAAAATAGAAAGTTAATAGGTTAATGACACTGCGTGAGTTCTGATAGTGTATGATTTTTTCTTTTTCAACTTTATATAAAAATAGTATTTTGAATGCTATTTTATAAACTACAACATGTTTGCATTACAAGTATTGTTTGAATTAAGTTAAATTATTAATTTAGGTGGCATTGTGTTTAATCATTAATAAAAGGGAAAACAATTATTGTTTCTCGTAATACACCATGAGTATACAACATTCACAAACAAATCGAACACTTCCCGTGCTTTCAATATACATTTACTCATTACAATTCAACTACTGTGTAATTATATCATGTGCCTACATGTTGACGGTAGAAATTAATGATAATAATATGTTTACTTCTCATAATTTTCGTAGAACCTCCTTCAATATAATATATCCTTCTGTTCTCCTGTGACGCTTTTACATGTTACAATTATCATAGCAAACTTCTGACATACATGTTAGAAACACGTAATCATTCATAATATGAAGGTGTTGTGCAGACACTGATGTCCAATAACTACTGAAATAATTTCCTATGAAATATTTAAAAAATCTGCAAAGTTAAGGAGCTAAATCATTACGTTATCCTTAAAATATCAAGGTAAACAAAACTGGAAAAGTTTTTACTTTTGAGGGTAAACACATTCGCCATACAAATACAATATTTTATTGGCTGAAATTTAGGTTAATTATTCTCACTGTGAAATCTGTATCCACCAGATATTATTTATTTAAATTAGTTGACAAAATAAAAACCAGGTGTTTCATTAAACTCCACGATTTAACTACCGATCATTCTATAACTGTAATAAAAGTGGAACAGTTAATTCAACATTCTTGATTTCTCAATTCAAACTGTTAGCAAAAATATTTGACGTTACAACTTTCTGAACCATGTGATGACTGTGTACATCACCCGCCTTAACGCCTCCCATATACTTAGAAGTACGATGGGTTGCCTATCACTCGATGCTAGGCGCTGACGCTGGGAGGTATTGGATTCTTTCCACCTTTTATCCAGTGAACTGATTCAGAGATAGAACAGTGTGTGTTAAACGTTCAGACAGTGTGTTGTGTTTCGTATTGTGTGATACTATTTATCTTTATCGGGCTAACTACACCAAAATGTCTAGCTAATTGTTTTTTTTTAGAAAACGTCGTCCGAACCTTTGGGGTTTGGGTCCTGCACTCCGTATTGCTCATAAGTCTAAATTATTAGGATTAAATTAGGTTAATTAAATATAAATTGATTATAGTTTAAGAGACGTCAAAAATGGCTCTTCACGGGAGACAAAACTGCGATTTCGGAGCAGATAGCGGCGTCCGAAACGGAGAAATCGAAATATTGGAATATTGTCTATCAAGGACCACCTAAATAAGTAAATGTGTTGTTTAATCATTACCCACAAGCCGAAACAAATTTATTATACTTCGCAACCAATTAACTTTCATGGAACTTAAGGAGGGTTGTTTGTAGTTGGATTAATCTATAGCATAGAACGTTTATTACGTACTTTGAAGTCAGACGTAAATAAATAGCGTAAAAAATGACTAAAAATTTCTCCCAAGCTTTTTGCACGAAAGCTTTCTATTTTGACAGATAAATTTCGTTATAAACAACAATACTATATATCTTAAATAAATTGTTATCGTAGTAAATTGTTTGTATTGATAGTTGTATCTCTCTAGTAGGCAGAAGCTAACCATTTAGTAGAGTAAATTGCGCCTATAGTTTAGTTTTAATTCATACATGTAAAAATCAATTATCTTAGAGTGTTGTTTCAGAATACTAACCAACCCCGTCATCTTACACTTTAGTAAACCACCGTTTATTTATAGTGCGCCCTCCCTCCACCGTACCACATATTGTAAAGAAACAAACTACACAGAATACACATTGTATCGGGGTTGGGATTCGAAGAAAGATCCCAAGTGCTACTCTCGTACAGAGAAGTGACGTCTTTAACCACTGAAGAACCAAAACACTTCGGAATAATTACTTTTTCACAATAGTAAGTAGTAGCATTCCTAACAAGAGTAGTATAAAAATATTTTTAAAAAACAATAAGAGGTTATGCAAATATCATAACTTAGGTTGTATTCAGAAAGTGAACATGATTTCTCCTTTCCAATAGCAAATACAAATTATAATTTTCATGCTGTTAGTAAAAAACGTTAGATTTTTGTTTACAAGTGTTATTTGTATAACATTAAAGGTTACTGAAGTAATTTAAATGTCAGAGAAGAGTTGATGTATTACAGTTTAAATAAAATCTGTGAAACACAAACCACAACAATAGAAACATATCATCTCAAGTAAATACAATTTATGCAAGAGATCAATTATAATATAAATTCACTGCCAGAGCAGATCTCCTTCTGCAGATCAAAATCTTCATCTCCCATTTGATTCATAACCCCAAACTGAACTGCTCTCAATAAGTCAGGCATTCTGTTTATTTCAGAAGAAATCAGTAAAAACGTTTGTCATTTCCTGTTCGTCGAAAACTATACTTTAATGGATTTGGATTTCAATAAGGGCTGCAACGTATGTTAATATTGATTTGTAACCCTTCTGGTTCACTTCCGGTCTGTTTGTGGAAGAAATTATGTCTCTATTTTCCGGTATATACACACATATAAACAGATATAGAAATAAAATAAAACACATTAATTGTATCAAACAGTTATAAATAACTTACATGAAACCTTGGCTTGTTTTTTGAAGTTTATATTATTTCAGTAGTACAAAATATCTCAAAAGTGCGGGACTTCGTGTCATAAAGTTGGGAAACTTCGGGTAGGCGTGGTGAGCTCCCAGCTCTAACCTACTGGGATTGTCTGGTGGTGAATTTGTGACTTATTCAACACTCCACATACTCCTTCTGCATTATGGTTTTATCCTTGTTCACCTAAGGTTTTGCTATCTGCTTTCTGTGTCACTTTTACACCGCTACACAAAACCCAATTCAATTGTAGTTGGATGACACATTCCAACATTCTATAATTAAATGTAATATTTAACTAAACAATCTGAAGCGATATAATTTGTTGAATTATAATTTTATATTTCTATATCCGTAGATACTGGCGCCCTACACACATACCGCACTGTAAAACACTGAGTACTAAAAAAACAAGAGACTCAAGACGTTAATCAACTTCGAGTACGGGAGAACTCAAACAAAAAATTCTACAAGACTTAACTCCATTTGTTACGTCATCTTTCAGACGAAACTTGTTTTTCTCACCGAAATTTATAAGTTAACTTAGAGCCTTATTTATCGACCCAAGGTTTGTGTGAAGGTTATATTTTAATCATTAGCTTGGAAGAAACATAAAGCTATGCGTGAGGTAACATATTTGAATACGGGGAAAACGTAATAATGGAAAAGTGTATTTTGAATTTTTTTTACTATAATTTGATAATCTACTTTAATAGATTTATTTTATCAAACACTTTTGTAGTTAATACATGTCCAATAAATAACATTTTAAAATTTGGTGGGTTCTGTGCAGCTGCATACTAACAATAATTCTCGTCAACGTTCACTCAAGTCTAAAAATATAACACCTTATATTTATAGTCAGCTCTCCCTCCTCCATACCACAGATCGAAAAGAACGGAACTGCACTGAATAAACCTTGTGTTCTAGGTGGGATTCGAACCCAAGATCTCAGGTGCCGTTCTGGATAAGAGAATTGACAAATAATACTGAGCAAGTTGGACCCTAAGGACTTAGTCTCTCTCTCTCTCTCTCTCTCTCTCTCTCTCTCTCTCTCTCTCTCTCTCTCTCTCTCTCCTCTCTCCCTCTCTCTCTCCCTCCCTCCCTCTCTCTCTCTCTCTCTTTCTCTCTCTCTCCTCTCTCTCTCTCTCTCTCTCTCTCTCTCTCTCTCTCTCTCTCTTTCTCTCTCTCTCTCTCTCTCTCTCTCTCTCTCTCTCTCTCTCTCTCTCTCTCTCTCTCTCTCTCTCTCTCTCTCTCTCTCTCTCTCTCTTTCTCTCTCTCTCCCTCCCTCTCTTCATATATATACGCTCTTTTCATATAACTTTTTCTACAACAAGGAATACAATGTTGTACGAGCAGTAAAATATACTTTACGTCACACATTATATAAAGAAGAATACATTTGCCACCCCAAGGGAGAGTGAGAGAAAGAGAGAGAGTGAGATAACTTATATCATATGGCGTCCTCTTATGTACAATAATTTATCTTATATCCTGCTATCAGAGCTGTAAGTCACTTGAGTCCTGCAGTGGTTACAGGAATATCATTAATAGGCAATGTAAGATCTTATCTTATGTTGGATTGGAGTGATGTCACTGAAATACGTAATTCATTTTGTAATAAAAGTGAAACCAGTAGAGGAGTTCCTTCGTTTTATTTATTAAAGATATTTACAAAGGAAATGAAATTATAGAAGTACACGATTACACATCTGGTCAAACAATTTATACAGAGATAGACATTCCTTCCTTACTATTTTATACGTTTAGGATTTTATAGATAATGTACTACAAGTTCTAATAATGTTGTTTTGAAAGCTATTTTTAAATTCAAGTTCACTAAATAAAACAGTAGTGTTAGAGCAGTGGTCAACATGAAACAAAATCGTGGTACAGTTTTATTTTTCCTAATGGATAAGTGTAATACAAAACTTTTCCCGTTAATAATCTTTCATATGAACGGATCGATAACCTTGTTTGAAAGTAAAATTATAATACTATTTTATAATTTCGGATTTGTGTGTAAAATTAAAGACAAAATTTTAAACCATAGTTTATGGCAGATAAAACACAATTTGTAGATTAGCCATTTTGAAATGGGTTACTGGATCATGATGTTTTACAAACGCATCTAAGAGAGAGCAAAACCAATTTGTAAATATAATTTTATAAATATTGGCCGAATTTTATATTATTCTTATTGGATTTTAGTTTCATTAAAATCGAACTTTTAATAGCAGCTGTCTATGATTTTTTTTGTAACTATTATTGATTCATGATATTTTTTTATGTAATAGGAAGCGCTGATTTTGATAAATCACGTATTTTATAACAGCCTCCGGCCTATTTGTTTTACCGATAATTCATAAACCGGCATTACTGGAGAGATGAAGTTACGTTTATGTTTTCCCATTAATGGCTGCACTTAATTAAAACACTAACAAGAATTATTCAGATTCTTCAATTTTGAGTTATGTTGAATCAATTGTTTCGGAATATAGTCGACTACAACGCCATCTATCACGAGTGTACGTTCTGTAAATGATAAAAACCGTTCTTTGTCTCAATACCACAACGGGCAAAAACTGGGTGTTCCAAAATATAAGCCAATTAGCTGACCTCATTAATCAGGTATATAGAGCGTCAAGCATTTATACAGACTGTGTATGTAATTAGTAAAAGAATATTAAAAATGTCTTATATTGGCAGAGAAAAACATATGTTAATTTAAGTTGGAATAAACCATCTTAATATCAACTACATAATTTTATTAGGAACAAGTCAAGTGATATCTTCATCGTGTTAAACTTAACCGAACTTTTCCTTTAATTTGAAGATTTAATCTTCTGAATGATCGTTACAATTTAAATAGTTTTTAATTAAATTTAAATATATATAATTTTACGATGAAACTAAATTTACGTAAATACTGGTATGTATGTATTATTTGAAACACTTGATAATATTGATTTTTTTTCTTTTCTTTTTTTTTTTACTGTTTACAATGATTAATATTTATTATTTCATAAATAAACTCAATTCGAGTATACACTTTTTTTGTTGATACACATGGTCGAAGAATAAGATCTTCTTACTGGTTACATATCTATATCTATTAAAAATATTTTTGAAGTCAAAATAGAGATCACATTCCGCAATTTTGAGGTTAAAAAAGTTGATGTATTTATTGAAATCGTTTCATATTCTAACAAGTAGTTCTTTTGTTAGTATTCAAAGATATCCTAAGTTTGGTTTATTCGAGGAAAAAAGTACTTTTTATCGCTAAAAACATTCCAACTATTGTCAGTCCAGTATGTGAATTGAAGAAAACCCATTTTGAATCAACCAAATGTTTCTGTATTTCATTGACATAATTTACATTCAATTGTTTTCGATTCAATAAAATCTGTCTATTGAGTTACAAGTGAAATCGAAGGTTATTTGAAAATTGTAGCGTCAAAAACCGCTCATTTTGAGACAATTGAACTTCACATTTTTCATTTGGATTGCATTATATCCAAATTGAGATAAAAAGAAGAAATTTTGTTTGGAACATGGTGGGAAATAAAATCTTTATATAGGTTGCATATTGATATCTAGAAAACAGTTTTATTTAAAAATACGACGATTTTTAGAAAATAAAAGAAATCGTCGCAAATTCTCAAAACGTAACCATCTTGTAAAGATATCTACAGTTTGGTAATATTCTGAATAGACGAGTATTTACTAGAGATAAAACGTTTTACGAAAAACTTTGCTGTTTTTCGATTTTTGTAAAATTCAATCCCTTATAAATTTAAACAAAAATGATTTTATATCTATCAAAATCGTTTCAATTTCTCACAAGTAGCTCTATTGTTAATATTCAAAGATAGCCGAAGTTTGGTAGTGATTGGAAAATAGTATTTTTACGGCCAAAACGTTTTCGACAAAAAATATTGTGGATTTTCGATTAAGAAAAAAATAATTATAATAAAAAAAATTAAAAATCACTAATATTGACCTATATATTTTTTTCATTATTTAACTCGTTTAACATTGAATTTAATTTGTATCACTAAAATTGGCTACAAGATATTATTGTTTGTGTGAAAAGTGTACCGTCAGCTTAATTCGATTGTTCTCCGCTTGGTGATAGCATCCACATTAAATCTGTACTTGTCATTTTACAGCGTTGAAAAGACAGAATTTTGAATATAAAATGGCGGAGACAAAGATTTCATATTAGTTGGATATTGATATCTAGGAAAAGCTTTTATACAGATCCGAAATAAGTAAATTTTTAAAGCCATAAAAGTTATTCATATAACGAAATCTTTTCAAATTCTCATAACGTAGATCTTTTGTAAATAGTCAAAAATGCAGATTTAAAGTATTCGAAGAAGAAAATCATTGATTTTGATTAAAATTTTTACGAAAAGGCTTTGATACTTTTTCGATTTTAGGAAAATTCAATTCCTTCTAAAAGTTAAAGAAAAGTGATTTTATATTTATCAAATTTGTTTATATTTAATTCAGTCTAGTTTTTCTCCACTAAAACCGTTGTATTGTATTAAAAGATACTAGGATTTGAATTTAAGTTGAAGATTAGAAGAATGAAATGACATTTATTTATATTCCTAAATATCTATGGTAATCAAGGGACTATTTTAAAATGAAGTTAAAAATGGTTAAATTTATCTCACATGTTCGACTTCAACCTTCTCAAAGTTCTGCTTCCCTAAGGACAGATACAGCATTTTTCACAGCCCTAATATATTATTCGCACTGGGGATGTGGGATGTCGCTTAACTACCCTCGTTTTATTATTTATTCGATGACCATAAAATATTTCAAGTTAATGTTTTCGTACACAATTCTCTAAACATTACATCACAATTCCGGCTCTTAAATTATGAGTTTTCTCTGAATCAGTTGTTTTAAAATAGGAGCATAATATCTTATGATTACACATTATGAAACGTTCTGAAATATTAGTTTTATGAAATCACTCTCTTGTTCCTAGATCCAAGTATAACACAATGGTTTTTTTACGTAAAATTTGTTTGTATAGATACATAATTTCTTTTTTGTTAGGAAATCGCAATTGTTGATTTATTAATTCATATTATCTAAGAAATCAGAAATTATATAGCATAGAATATATCCCTAAAAAATGGTTTTGAAAATAAACAAAAACCTATTAGAATAACTAATTGAAATTAAGTTAATACGATACCAATTATGGAAAAAAAATATGGATTTTTGAAATATAAAAATACACTTTTACTTACCATTGGCGAAGGGATGGTATGTAAGTCTCTTACTCACATAAAAATTGAAAGTTGGTCCCAATTCCAGACTCAACTGTAATCACTTTAATGTACATTTGGTCTCCAAGTATTTCTTTCCTATTAAATCATTTTATTTAATATTTAAATCTGGTTTCGGATTGAATCTAAAAGCATTTAAATGTATTATTTTAGCCATAACATTGATAATACATAGGTTCTATGTTTTGTTTTTTTTAAGTTTTTTTTTTTTTAGTTATTTATTTCATCAACAAAATAAAATTAGGCTCGGTATGTTCTATAAAACTTGGCATGCAATCTAATAGGTCAAAAATCATGTGTCCACATCTTCCCAGGAATATCTGTTTTGAGTCTTCTTAACCTTAAAAAGTGGTTGGGGGAAGATGTCTGTCTGTCTACGCCCGTCGTATTTCCAATGCCCTACAATCTAAAAGGGTGGACTGTTTGCAATCAAATGTTCTGTATTTTGACTGTATATAGAGATTTTCTCATTTTTTATATAGTTTAAAATTTGCTACATTCGCGGTAAACAAAACTCAAACTTCCGATTGCACCTACGACCTTAGCTGCTGTCCTTGATCAGAAAAAACACCCCTTTAACCTCTCGATTAATCCCAAAATTTAGGATTAGATACTTTTACAACATTCGTAATCAGATTGCATATTATACCCTTGAAATTATTATTGAAATTTTATTTTGTAGATTTGGATTTAAATGACAGTTTAAAACTGTCAAAAGTGAAAATAAATCACTGACACAGTACTGTAATTCAATAAAATGTATTTATATAAATGTAACACAAACTTGTATCTCAAACACATGCCACTGATTTGAATGACGTCGCTTAAGATCATTTTTGTTTTTGTCAGTTATTCTTGTAGCGTCGTATTTAACACTTAGTTAGGTTATTAATCTTCACAGTTCCCTAAAATATTAAGAAAATTCATAGAGTAGGTTTTGAGACATTGCTTCTTTTGTAACATATGTATATTTACGCTCCCGTATGAGGAATTGCCATTTCTAAAATTCAGGAGAGGAGGCGACAGACAAATATAAACTCGTAATCGTGAAAACTACTGAATTATTTATTTCATTCACAATTCCTCGTTAACCTCACTCTTGTGTTTATCATGTATCGACCAATGTACAAAAAAAAAAACCTTATTATTATAATATAATGTAATTCCATAGGGGTATGAATTAGTTCAAGAATACTAATAGTGGTTTCAAAATGGTTTTGTTACAAAAGCGACTTGTTATTTGTTACAGAGAGGAGTTCAATAAATAACAATCGAATGTTTAAATTAAATATAATTTTAATATAATAATATCAATCTCTAAATCTCTATCAACAACAACTATCGAGTTGTTAAACATTTGTTTTGATACTGTTTTTATTAAAACACTGTACAATGAATATAATTTATCACTTAATTGCAAAAGTTTAATTATTGTCCTTAATCCAGAGGGAAAACAATGTTGCGAGCAGAAGTTAATTAAAATCACTCAAGCCCTTTTCACATCGGATAAACTATACGAAGTTAACATAAAACACAAAATACACACGAAGCCCGCTCACCTCTGTTGCTTTGATCCTTCGTAGTCCATATTCTCCCGTAACGTTCACCTGCAGAACCCAACGATGCTGATTGATTCCTCTCGGAAACTTCCACCGGCAACAACAGACCGTCAATCACTCCCTGGTGAGTCTTACCCCGATATCCTATCAACTAAGGTTCGTATATATACAGCAATGTGTGCCGCGTTTGAGGGTTGCAAACTCAGCGATTTGCTAACATTTTACATCTTGTCACAACTATGTTTATAATTCAGGTAAACCCTTGTAAGACTTAGATTTGACCCCTTTCCACTAAGCTACCAGAATAGTTCGAAATGAGAACATTCTTACACTATTGAATAGTGATATTTCTAGTATAGTCACTAAACTTTGTGCAACTTTTATTGTGTTGGTTACCTAACTTGAAGGCGTATTCATACATTATACGTAAATTATAATACATTATTATTTTCACCAGGAAAATGATACTTTGCAAATTGTATTACCGAATCTACAAAATAGATTCCGAAAGTATTTTTTACATAATAATTGAACAGATGTATAAGTAAAAAACAATATAATTTTTCCCAGGAAACCAAATATTACAATACTTTAATGCTAAGGACATTATATTAATTTATCTCCTTATATTTGAACTAAACTGTACTCTTTTGAAAACTTTTTATGGGATAAAAAACTGTACAAATAAATAAATAACTTAGTCATAAAACATTGAGATAAACAAAACTTAAAAAAAAAAAATTTTAGTAATTTATTGACTGAATACTAACACATTAGCACATGAAAATGTGATTAATAGACATTATTTATGAAATAAGTAGAAACAAATTTAAAAACAGCGTTTCATTAAACTTGGCAACATAAGTTCAGACCATGTTCTAAAACTGTAATAAAAGTTATTTCAACGTTCTTCATTTCCCTTTCCAAATAACTGCTGGCAAACTTATAAAACATTTGTTAGAACTAATAGTCGAGATCAAGTGGTCTTACCTACCTCCGGGCTAAGCTTTTTTTTTAGGTGGGGTAAACTTGAACACAAAATATTTATATCCATTAAAGTCGAGACGTAAATAAATTGCGCCCAACGTAGTTTAAACCTTCTCACAAAAATTTACACAGAATTGTTTTCTTTGCACAAAAATTGCGTTATAAATATCAATCCCGCGTTTGTATGTCGATATTTTTTTGTTTTGAATATTTTATCACCAATATTGACAGATACAAACTATTCAAAACGATTAAACAAAATTAAATTTTATTTGACACATTTGCAAAAACAAAATTTGCCGCCAATTTCAACTTAATCCAACCATTGTTTATTTAGAGTTACCCCCTCTAACCGCCATACCACAGTTTGTAAAAAGACAAAACTGTTTAGAATAAACCTTGCATTCTGAGTGGGATTTGAATCTGCGATTTAAGGCGCTACTTTTGATGAGAGAAGTGACTCCTTTACCATTGAGCTACCAGTAAACTTAGCAATAGTCTCTTTCATCAGAATATTTCAATAATACGGATATTATTCTAATTTAAACAAACAATGGAGTACTTTAAAAAAGTTTAATACAAAACAGTGATGTTATTTTAGGTTAGGTTAGAATGAGAATGAACCTTGTATTTTGAGTGCGATTTTATCCCCGATCTCAGGCGCTACTCTTGATCCGAGAAGTGATGCCTTAAACTGTTGAGCTACCAGAACACTTTGCAATAGTTGCTTTCATCAGAATATTTCAGTAGCCAGATTCCTATTATAAACAAACAAAAAAGTATTTTCAAAAAGTATAATACATGACAGTGAGATATTATTTAACGTTTATTGTTGTGTCAATGTAATAAACAACCTAACTTTTTTTTTTTACTTTATTTTTTATTTTTTTTTTTACTGCGAGTTAGAATGGTTTTACCTTTGCAAATTAATGTAACAGTTTTAATGCTGTTGTAAAACAGCTTTAGAATGTAAATGATTTTAAGTATTATTGTATAATGTTTATGACGCTTTGTAAACATTAAAGTGCCAGTGAGAATTTGATGATATCCTTAATACATGAACAAACAAAAACAATTAGTATTGTTTCTTTTAATGCATCCTGACACAGAGTATTCTGAAGAAGCCGAACAGTTCCCAGCTTCTTCATGGAAATTTTTATCTTCTTAAAATATAAACAGTTCTCCATTTATTATATTTCAGTCATCAAAGCAAATCTTTGACACACATTTCACACACAAGTAACCATTCTTAGTATGATAGTATTTTACCGATATTGATATACAGTAACTGCTGAAGAATATTTCTTAAAAAATCAAAGACTCTGGAAAAGAAAGAAATAGATCATTAAAGTATCGAGGAAAACAAAGCTACAAATATTTTATTTTTTTTTAAGTAAAAAAAAGAACACTTGACATTCAAATAATCGACTGTAATGTAACACAATAAACCTCCCAGAGAAATCTGGATCTACACAACATTATTTATTTAAATTAACAGATATAAATAAAAAGAAGTGTTACATTTAACTCGGAAATTTAACCTCTTCCCGTTCTAAACTGTAATAACAATTAGTTCAACGTCCTTGTTTTACCGTTTCAAATAACTGTAGTTAACTTTTAAAATATTTTAGGAACAAATAAAACTACAGTGTGTAACAAATAACTTTTTTTTACTCAGAACAAAGTTTTTTGTATTTTAGGTACTTAAACAAAGAATGTTAATGATAAATTCACGATAAAATAAATTTCGCCCAACATGGTTCAATTTTTTCCCGATATAACAAAATATTTTTTATAACTAACAATGGTATATCCCTAAGTAGTTAATCAATTGTATTGGAAGTTTTATCTCCGTTTTGACAGATCCTAGACACTCATTAGAGTATATCGTTTCAATAGTACTGTTTTAGTTAATACACCTAAAAAAAATTTGTTTAATATTGTTGTTTTCTTAGCAGATAGATACTAACGTACCCCGTCAAAAATCAATTAAACCAACCACCGTTTGTTAATAGTGGGCCCTCCACCCAAGATATCACAGGTTGGAATGATCCAAAGTAAAAAGAATTCACATTGGGTCCCGGTTGGGATTTGAACGAAGATCGCAAATCCAACTCTTGATCAGAGTGCCTTTGACCATTGAACAACAACAACACTTAGGGATAGTGGATATTAAACAATAATTTTGTAGTAACATTTCTAATACATTTTATTTTAATGTAATAAAAGAGGAATTACAAAAAGTACAGTAACATATTAACGAGAGGTTGTAAATTTGTTTTAAGTTGTAGGTTGTATTCTTACAGTGAATATTCCTTTCCAATAGTAAATAAAAGTATTATTTTGCATGCTGTTAATGAACAACGTTATTACATATATATTTTTTTTTGTCTGCACGTATTACTTCTAAAAAAAAATATAATGTTTCTCTATTAATTCATGTCAGAGAGGATTTTATTGGAATTAAAAGCATACTTCTTTCAATAGATTATAATGTTCATTTAAAGCCCCTCTCCCCTACATCTGTATCCTTAACCCGGAACTGAACTGCTCCAAAGACATGCTTCCTGTTATTTTCGAATCATTGAAAACTTTTGTCATTTTTTAATTGTTTGAACACTATTCATAAAATTAAATTAGATTTAAATTTGGGCGGCAACATATGCTAGTATTGTTCAATTCCGAACGGTCAAACAGTAGAATTTCTGTAGTTATGTCTCTAATCAGTTTTTAAAGAAGTATACAAATTTATTTTCGAAACTTCAATTAATACTATTTAAATAATGAATAAAAGCAAATTTTGGTACGACTTCATAATTATCTGTAGACAGAACTGAATCTGCTCCAGCGTATTGATGGTTTTCTTAAATAATTTGTATAAAATAACTTTTGTATCATCACTTGCTCTCTACACACATTCTGCAGTTAATGTACTATAAAACCTCTTACCACTACAACAACAAAAGTTTCAAAACATAACTCAACTTCCAGCCTGGGAAAACGTAAACAAAAATTCTAAACAACTTACCACTTTGTTACGTCACCTATCAGACAAAACTTGTTTTTAGAACTAACTTAACTGATCTTGTTTATTGCCAAATGTTGAGAGTAAAAGTTATATATTAAACTTTAGCTGTGAACAAACATAATATAAAGGTCTCCTATACGTAAAGTAAAATATTGTAGGGAAATTTATTCTTTGTAGAGAATAACAGAAGTTTAAAAAAAATGTATAATTTGTCGTTTTACAATCCAACATACATACAGAAAATTTGTGAATCCTGAAGACAATTCAGTGGGTGGTTATTTAGAAACAGCCAATCTGAAAATCGTGCTGGTTTTTGCACGATTAATAGTAATACTGAATATTTATACATTATTTAAAATAGGGTTTTATTTATAATATATTTTAAGTAAATAATATTTTAATAGTTCGCAAATAGGTTCAAGGTCACAAATACTGATATTTTTAGTCGGCCATATTGGATCCGCTATTTAGTTTTCTTGCAATGTTAACGTTGGAATCGGTTACCTCTAAAATACCTACATACGAAATTTCATCAGAATTGTTGAACTAGATAACTTTTTTAATTTTTAGTCCGCCATAATAAACTTTTTTTCCATTTTAACTTTGGATTTAATAATTAGCAACCACAAAAACCTTGTATGCGAAGTTTCAATCAAATATCGTAAAATGTATTTGTTTATAATCAAGCTCCTAATGATGTTGTAAATTAAATAATTTCAGTTTTAAAATGTTCTCCAATTAAATTAACGTAGCGCTTGGCTTTTATTTTTGTCTGCTTATTTAAATTAATAACATTCGTAATACGCACATTTTCCTGGAAGATTGATTGCGTTTAATCGCAGTTTATAAAATAACGTTTATCAAGGGCTATTTTGTTTACCCCGAATTTAGAAGATTTGTAGTTTTGTTTACCTCTATCTGTGGTTTATGGAAAAGTTATTGATCTAGTTATTAAGCCTGCGCAGTTTTTATTTCATAGAAAGTTTATGTTTTACTTTTGACTTTACACACTTTTTAATGCTTTATTTTAGAGATTGCAGTAACCTGAGGTGTGTTTAGTAAGAATCAGCCTTGAATTATCGGTCGCGTGTTGAGTGGAGAGTTTGAGTTGGCAAGGATATTAGGTTTAGGCCGGGGAACATTTCTGACATCGTCGACTACTCACATACCACAGCGCAATCATTCAGCTCCTTGAGCAATACTATGGTATTAATTCCAATATATTAACTATGAATAATACTAAAGTATTGACTATATTTATGACTACTGGTCTAGGGTATTGTATGCACGAAATTTATGCACGCATCGCCGACAACCCATCCCAAAAGGGTCATTATTTGGAGGGTTAGCAATTGTGTGTGGGGGGGGGGGGGGTACTTGAAATATCGTTTAACCTGTATACTTGTATCAATTAGTGATATGTAAGTTCGAATTAAAATAATCGATGAATCCGAGTATCAAAATCATCGTAACGTTCCGATTATTAAAATCATCGATTTCGGAATAAAATATTCGTAACTAGGAACAAGGAGACGTAATATTCGTTAGTAATTCGCTGATTGGTAAAGCTGAGTTCGAATCCGATGCGCAAAAACATTCTGCGCAGAAACTCGATTTCGAAATAATTTACGAGTATTGAAATCATTTGAAACAGATTAATTCGATTATCCATTTCATCCGAGTATCAACATCGCTAGTGGAAATACAGTTGCATAAACACACCCAGTCACTCGTAAGGTCGGTGCACTACTCTCGTCTGTCCTTGACCTTGATGATAAGCGATAAGGATTCGCGTCGCCGAGGAGGAGTTAGACTGAATGAATATTCTGCAAAAACAATACGCCTGCATTTAACTATTCAGGCAACCCGCTAGTATTTCTGTTCGAATGGAAGTATCGCAGGGAAAAGGGGAGGTGATGAAAGGAATTCACCACAGGATACGTCGAATTTTATTGTTTTTGTTTATTCTTTTTTTAGTTAATACATCTACAAAAACAAAATTTGAAAAATTGGTATATGTGTTCAGCTAGATACCAACCAACTCTTATCAATTTAAACAAAAAAGCTTCATAACACTTTTCTAACATTACACAATTTAACTGTGTGTTTCATAAACATTAACCGTTCTCTAGATTCAGTGTTACATTTTATAAGCTTCAAAGAGGTTGCGTGTTCAGGAGGAATATTTGTTTGTGAATTGAATTTAGTTACATTCCAGCTAAATCAAACCTTAAAAAGACTTTTAGGATCATTAATTCTACTAGGTTTTCTGCTTGGGTTCTCTGAATAAATCAGTGGTTCATTTATACAATTATTGCTAATATTATTTATTATAACCTGATTAACTCTCTCTCTCTCTCTCTCCCTCTCTCTCTCTCTCTCTCTCTCTCTCTCTCTCTCTCTCTCTCTCTCTCTCTCTCTCTCTCTCTCTCTCTCTCTCTCTCTCTCTCTCTCTCTCTCTCTCTCTCTCTCTCTCTCTCTCTCTCTCTCTCTCTCTCTCTCTCTCTCTCTCTCTCTCTCTCTCTCTCTCTCTCTCTCTCTCTCACAGCTTTATTATGTACTAATACAAAATCTTAATCTTATTACCACTAAGAATCCATAATGACTGAAAATAGTGTAATTGAAATACTTGATTTTATGTTAATAAATTAATAAACCAAATTTAAATAGATCAAGTACCTTAGTTTCTGTCGACAGTTCTATAAGTTTATACGCAACGACCGGTTTCGAACCTTAGCCATCCTAGGTCAAGTCATCGATTTAAGTTAAAAGAATAAACAAACACACTCAAAACATTAAAAGTTCATATAAACATGACGCACACAACAAGTACGCTGGCCAACCGATCAGCTGTAACTATTAACTAACCCGGTACTGCGATATGTCGGACCTAACCTACCCCCACATGTCTAGTCTGGGATCGCTTATCACATCAACAGCACTTTGCGTTTTCATTTAAATGCATTGAACAAAACATTAAATTATACTTAAGTTTTCCATCCAGAGTTCTGTTGATGTGATAAGCGATCTCCTGTTTTATGAACTTTTATGAATGTTTTGTTGTTTATGTGTTGAGTGTTTTTGTTTGTTCTTTTAACTTAAATTTATGACTTGACAATGGAAGGCTAAGGAACTTCTTAACCAATCGTCGCGTATAAACTTATAGAACTGGTGACGGAAACTAAGGTATTAAGGTTCTTAGTGTTTGACAGGGAAATCAAAGTCCTTACATATTGTCCAATATTGTCGGAGCAATCAACAACATGTCTTTCCACAAACATTATTTTAAAATTATTCAAACCATAGACCACAATCAATATTGCAAGCTCACAAGAACTGTATTGTTTTTATATTGCCTTAAATTTCTGGAAATGTAATATACATATCATACTGACCAATCATAGATCCAATTCCAATTTTAAAACCGTATGTCATTACTGTCCTCGTTAAAGTCTTCCATTAAAGACGCCGATTTAAAAAGTTCCTTTAGTTTCTTAAGAGTTGTGTAATAGAGCTTATTAATAAAACTTTATTGACACTCTATTTTCAAGAACAAAAGATATGTACATATAGTACAACTCAGTTACCTCTGAAAAGAGTGAACTTACCCCATGAAGTAATAAATTTTAATAAAAATTGGATGACATTAAAATCTTTTTAATTCATTTTATTTTCCTAAAGGGTTCTACATTTCAAAATGACTTTCACATTTTCTTTGATTCCGTCTTTTGATACTTCGTTATATACAAAACTTATAATCTTTTATGTTCAAATTGTTATTTAAAACTAACTACAAATGTTTAGTTCCATCAGAAAAATTATAACCGTGAAACATTACATGATGTATTTTATGAATCACATTGCTGTTCAAATACTTGTTGAATGGATAGTTTATTATAGTTTCAAATATTTCTAATTAGGAACGTCCTAAAACTGAGATAAAATTCAAAACGAACTACTTACAGACATAGAGGAAATATTGTGTTCAAACAGAAAGGTTTCTTGTAAAATACTTGAAAATCGTTTTTACCACACTATATGTAATTGATTTACGTCCTGACTTTAGTGGATCTGACATTGTTTGTTCAAGATTACTCCAACTACAAAAATCTCAGACCGAAGATATAGAAAACTTACTTGGTCCAAACTTCAGTTCTAACCTTAAATGCTTAAAAACTTTTCTAAATTTCTAAGATTGTGTTTAAAAAAAACTATGGATTTTCCAGTCTATAAAATACTGTATTTTCAAGGGCGATTTTGTTTACCCTCAAAAGTTTAAAAGATTTATAGTTTTGTTTACGATGGTGTTTTATAGACAAGTTATTGATTTAGTTCTTAACCTTGCTTTGTTTTTTGTACCGTAGGATATTATTTTGAACTGTTATTGCTCATCAGTGTCGGTTCAACGCATTCATGTGTAGAAAAGATACTTTTTTTCTAACATGTATGCTAGAGATTTACCATGCAACAGAAATAACGAAAAGCGTAAATGGAGAACAGTTTAAATTCAAAGAGGATAAAATATTCTAAACTTTAAGAAAGCGAAGAGATTAGCTACATTAATTTGTGTAGTCAGATGTAGGCATGGGATATTATTACGAAGTAGTTGACCTGCGAAGAGTGAATTTATATATAGAAAAATGTTCGAGTTTCAGTAATGTATACCCGAGGTGTAAAAGATAAAATATATTAAATAGTTTTTTAGTATATCATCATGTCCTCTCTCCCAATTCAATTAAAGTATCAACTGTTAATTTTATACAAATAATACGTGTAAACAGAAAACCTAAAACCACAAATATAATGTTACTATAGTTGAGGACGTATAAGCATTCAGGATAGCTTTTATTTAGTGTTTAATTTAGACAATTGCAAAAAAAAGTTACCAACAATGAAATTTCCTAGAGTTTCTCTAAAGCACTGCTTTCAATATAGGGAGTTCCACAAGTATGATGTTATTATAGATGTAATTAAAATTCTACAAAGGTGAAACTTTTTAGTTATTTTTCTAGAGATCTGTTAGTATAGAAAATTTTAGGTTTTTATTTCTTACCTAATCAAAATGGTGGTTTCTTTTAATAAAAACATTATACTTTAATAACAATAAATTAAATCAACTTTAATGTAATAGCAGATATTTCTTGTTGAAACTCCATATTCAAGGATAAAATAAAGCAAAAGCTTAAAGTTTCAAATATTTAATAGTATAAATGAGCTACAATTGTTTCGCCTTGCGGCATCGTCGGGCAACTGATAATTTACAGGTATAGACAACTATTTAAACATAAGTACAGGAAACTGAAATTCAATAGAGAAATCGGGAAAGGTAGGAGGATGACCTAGCAGGTAGATAAAGGTTAATGAACTATGGTACGGATGGGTTTTAGAAGAGGTGACGAATTTAATACAATTTGGTCATTTAAGTTGAAAATAGGCCTAAGTGAAATAGATCTATTTATTTCTAAACATTCTAAATTATTTAATCTATTGCTTTTAATAAAATTATATTCTCATACACAATACTGTACCATTTTTTTTTAAGTTCATATAATCACTTGTATGTATTATTGGTAAGGAAAATCAAAATGCATATAGTAAGACTGCTACTTAAAAGTTAGAACATTTAAATATTTGTTTTTGCTGTTTTATTTGATTTTTGGTATTGTGACAGACGAAGTCTTGCCACGTTTACAAATCTTTCCCATAGTTTATATTAATTCAATAAGTTATCACTCATTGTCAGAGCTTGATAGTTTATGAAAGAGGATAGAGCTACTATTTCTCAGGTAACAGAAGGGCTTCTCCAATTTACGGTAGGAGTAACGTTTGGTATTTATAGGACATTTGGAGCGAAATGCTTTCAAAAAACAAAATGTGCTCTAAAGTGATGTTGTTCTATTATCTCAAAGAGTTTAAAAACAGTTTCTAAGGAAATTTCATTGATGATTGATTGATTTGATTTGAAGTTTAAAGGACCTTTTAATCCTGCCCTATGTAGGATAACCGATGCCTATACTAAAGCCTCCTCATTCTAGCTGAGCAAATTTCTTCCCTTACGAGTTTGAGTAATCGACTAACTAATTCGTTCAGTAACACTTCCACAGGAATTTGGAATCCATAACCTTTCGTTTCTTATTGGCCAAGGCCTCAAATCTGAAAATGATGTGGTCTACCGTCTCCTTACCTCCCCCCCCCCAGTCATGAATAACTCCTACCCTGTGCAAGTGTTCTCTCAGACCACAGTGTACCGTAATTTTTCAGTTATCCCCTACCTCGGGTCATTACTGTCCTTTCAGGACTACCTAAAGTAATGTTCCTAACTAATGACAATGACTACATAAATACTATAAGACACGACATAGGATAGGGAAATAGTCTACGCTTTACGGGTGCTGTTCATCACAAGTTTGACTCACAGCTATCAGAAAGCGCTAGCAGCAGGTGCTTGACTGTACGCATCCCACTTGGTTGAGACTGTACAACTGTTGACCTCTCTCTCACAAACCTTCTCACTTACTTCCGTCTTACTAGTTGTTTTACCCGGCTTCGCCCAAAGCTGTGTAGATTGGAGGTTTATTATTATTTCTATAGTCTTGAGCTTGTACATGTTTTTATTTTGATAAGATAATTTTTAATTTGCACATATAATTTAGTATTTATAGGCCTAATGCACAGACATGGTTTTGATGCATCCCTCTACATGTATGTATAGGCCTAGTATGCCTTTTTAAAAAAATAAAAAATCTTTTCTTACTCTCTGAATACAAAAAAATTGGTTTCACGGTTATGTATGTCTGTGTGTGTCAGAAATATCCAGCTTCAGATTCAGATGAAATTTTGTATCTATTCAATTGAAAACCAATATTTAATTGACAATTTCACCACAATTCCAGACGTTAGTTTATATTTATATTTTAGGGGTTTATGGCCTCCCCCAAAACCCCTAAAAACTGAAAAAATCTAAATTTCTCAAAAATTAATTGTCAATGTTTATGGGTACTTAAAAAATACTACAACATTTTTATAATTTTTTAAAAGATATTTAAAAGTTTAGTAATTTAGTCTAAATAGAAATATAAAAAATATATAAAAATTAAAAAAAAAAAATCCTTACCCTAAAATTAATTTCAAATATACCACATCATACAAAAAGAAGCAGCGTTATGAACTATAAGCTTGAAAAAAATGGTATAGTAATATATTTTGGGGAAAGAAAGCCATGAACACAAAATATGTCTTACCGTTACAAAACTTTTTGATTAACAAAGTATATAACATAGCAGAATAATTTTTATAATTATTTTCAAGATGTACAAAATTTTAGTAATTCACTTGTGAACACAAATCTGTAAAATTATTTTTCCCGCGACTTTTCTGTATATGTTTTTGTCTGACAAAAATATGTTTTTGTCGCGACTTGTCTATAGTTGGGGCCACGGAATCGGGCGGTTTAGTGATTTTGCGATGGCCTACATTGGTTATAATAATGTGAAAATGCCTACATTGGTTATAATAATAAACTTGAAAAATTGAGCTCAAAATAATTAGGCCTAGTATAATTTTTTTAATTACTTCCGTTATCGTATTTCTTAATCTGTTGTGTGTAAAATTATCGTTTGAAAACAAATTAATTTATGATTTTTTGTTAAAAAAGGAAAGGATAGTGGGAAACCCCAATACCATACCCACATCTTACTGTAACAATGTCGTGAGGTGTTAAATTGAAGCTGCTAATGCTTTTCTGTTAACTGCTTTTCTTCTATCTATTTTTAGGTTTTTTTGCTTTATTTCAATGTTGATGTAGTGAAGTAAGGAGTGTTTGGTCAGTGTAAACGTTTATATCTACTTTGTGAGTTGTTTGAAAATTTTAAACATGAGTTGTAAAATTTGTTATGCAAACATGTTTTTGATTGTGAAATCAGTCATAATTGCGTTTTCACCCATTTTATCATTTGCGTTTGAAAAACTAGTGGTACCAGTTAAGGGTTAATGTAATATTACATCCCATTATAAATTCATTGTATGTTGCAAGTATATAATGGCTAACATAATAGAATATTACGTTTTGAGAATGTAATTTAATTATTTATTACCAACACTTATAAACGTTTATTTTTATCCTGCCAAATTGTTTTATAGCCAGAAACAGATAACGACAGAGCAGCAGTTAGAAAAAAACAAACTTAGAAAATTGAACACAAATATTCTTACTGCTTAGTCCTATGATGTTATTTCTTGTCATATTTTTATGTACTGTAATAATATATTTTATAATTTTGCGATATTTTAGTTCTATGTTGACTTTATAAATTTGTATTTAGTTATTAGTTTCACTTTTTTTCACAAATTTATCAAGCTATTATTAAGGTTTTTATTTTATTATTTTGACTACAAATGAATTTTATCTGTAATATTTATGATTTTTACAATTTAAATAATTTTCTTAGTCCTATGATGTTATTTCTTGTCATATTTTTATGTAAGAATATATTTTAAAATTTTACTATGTTTTAATTCTACGGTGACTTTATAAATTGTCTTTACTCCCCCCCCCCCATAAATTTATCAAGCTTTTCTTAAGGTTGTTATTTTATGTTGTTACGTATGTAAACAAAGTTTTCAAATCTCTTTTGTAAAATATTGTAACAAATATTATTAAAACATTTTTTATAAACGTTTTCAATAGTATCCAAACAATATTTTATTAATATTTTCGAAACAATAAACAGTATTGCAAAACATTTTCCCATAAACCAAAATCAAATATGTTTTTAACTTCTTAAAAAATATTTTCTGGCGTATATTAGAAAAATGTTGAGAAAAGGTTTATAAAATATTTCATTACAATATTTTCAAAATATTTCAAAATATTTCTAAAACGACCAGTGTTTCCGCGTCAATTTTTTTTTAAGATTTTAAAAATGTATAAGATCACATGGATATTTTACTCGTAATTACGATCGTCTTGGGGAAAGTATTATTTTAACGTTTTTGTTCTTTTAACTATAATTGCATGATAGTATGAGTATTTAGAAAATGTTTTCAGCAAAAGCGGATGTTTTTGGTGCTGTTAGTAGTGACGAGTCCGGGCGCAGAGAAATGACCAGTGCAGTAGGTTAGATTATTATTTATTTACTTAACGTCGCAACGCAACTGAAACATTGTTTGGCCGTAGAGCCACCTAGCGCCAGTCACGTCAACTTCAGATTCTCTAGCAGAGCGACAGCTCCACACCCTAGCGGGTAATGGACAACTCAAGAATAAGCGTAGAATATTTAACATGGCAATGTCGTGTCTTATAGTATTTATGTAGTCATTGCTAATGATTTACAATGGCTTCCCCATCTTTACTGGTGGTTTGCATGAACACACCTGTTTATGCCCATTCTAAGGAAATTACTAATGTTTTAATTTATTGAGGATTCAAATTAAACTGTATTGGAAATACAAAAGTAACTTAAAAGGTTTCAATAGAGTCGCTTCTTTCAATATTATGTGACAATACCTCTAATTAATTAGTTATTTTATTCTGTTATAAATGTTTAATAATTATTTATTAGTTGCCTTAATATGCATCATTAAAATAATAAATAATTAGTGTTATTGGTAAATTTGAAAAAACAAAAAATATCAATATATGTTGCTGTGTAATATTCTATAGTCCATTTCAGCGGTGAAGAAGGAATGAAAGAGTTTTAATAACTGCCGATATAAAGACGGAACGTGATTAATTAAATATCGTTGACTTGATATGTATATAAAAAAAAAGGTTCAAAGGTTTTTCATCTTTTGAATAAAATATTTTAATTTACGTCAATTTATTATTTGCTTTTGATATTTGATCCCACTCTTTCCATTCGTTCTAAAACTCATTACAAGCTTCTATTAAAGTTTTGCTTCATTGAATTTAATATTGAAATATTTAAACGTCATTCTTGAAATGGTTTTTATTACTTGTCCAAGCATACAGAGATATCTGAACTCATGTAAGCTCATGATAGTTCCGAAAGTTGTTTAGTATTTTTGGAATTAAAATTTATGTTACTTAACTGATAATTTTAACAGTAAGTTTATTGTAATAATTATTGTTTTATTCAATAAGAGTACGACCATTTGAATTATTTTTGAAAGTTCAATACACTTATTTATATGAATGATAAAAACTATATTTTCTCTCAATACCGTAACGCACTTTCAACCAATTGCAGTTTTCAACATTAACCTCTGCGTAAACATCGCGGCGCCGTGGGGACTCGACTTTGCAAAATATAAATAAATCTGCTGATGTCATTAATCAGATATTGATCCTCAACCATTATTTATGCGAGTATTCATATTTATTTCGTGAAAGTATGAAGTCAATACCGAAAATGAGGATTTGGTGAATAATGGAAATATTACGTTTAAATCTTTTTCTTCCAATTATTGAAATTGAACTGTCATGTTTGTAACAACATCCATATATAAATTATTTCTACAAATTAGTTTTAAAATAGTAAGATTTATTTACGTTATAATAATTCAGTGATTATGTAAAAACAAATAATAAAACTTTATGTTTTTTTAACAGGTAGTACAATTCATCCATATGGGTTCCCAATTATACGAATCCTAAAGTCTATCGTCACAACTGCTTCCACTATCCAAAATCCGAGTACTTTTAGCCTTCCAGAAGATGGAGTTATAAGAGGAGAGTAAGCAAGCAAAACCAAGAATATCAGATCAGGAATATTCTACTGGATATAGGTAACATTCTATCTTATCCAATCCAAAGAGTCTTGCTGAGTTTTAGTAAATACGTAACTTAGCTAATAAAAATGTGGTGGCACACCATTTTGTTAAGTAGATGCCACCTGTTAATATTTTATTGTATTTTTGGGATATATTAATTTTAATATGTCTCTCGTTTGGAGCGTTCACAGATAAAAAAAAATTTAACATTGCTTTGTCTTTTACATGTTCTGCTACGTCTTACTCCTTCAGACTTACAACAAGTTGGAGAGACTTGCACACACAAAACACAACTATCTATTGGGTCTAAGCAGAAGAGAGCTAAAACTCCTACGTGGTATACTAACAGGACATATCCATTGCAGGTATCACTTAAGTAAGATGGGCCTGGTGGACGATGATACTTGCAGGTACTGTGGTGAAGAGGTGGAACGCATGGAACACATCATCATGGAGTGTTGATGTGTTGAAGTGTTGATGTGTTGATGGAGTGTTATGTCCAAAAAAGACATAAATTTCTAGAATTTATCTTCATTTCGGAAGAAGAATTACTAAACCTCCCGACCAGGGGTCTGATCAATTTTGTCAAAGACATAGATCTCTCCTGAGTCCAGCAAGAGGGGGGCACAAAAGATCTAATTTAGTCGCAGTGCAGGAGGCGCTTTTAAAACACTCTCCCCAGTCTTAATAATAATTAATAATAATAATAATCTATTGGGTCTATTTTTAATCCACAACCTGAGTGTCTTTTTTTTTTTTTCATCAGAGAATCCAAGCCTTTAGCTTTTCTCCTAACAAGAGCATTTATAGAGTAGAGACCATATAAGCATTCAGGTTAGCTTTTATTTAGTGTTTAACTTAGACAAAAAAAAAAAAAAAAAAAAAAAAAAAAAAAAAAAAAAAAGTTGCCAACAATGAAATTTCCTAGAGTTTCTCTAAAGCACTGCTTTCCATACAGGGAGTTCCACAAATTTGATGTTATTATAGATGTAAATAAAATTCTACAAAGGTGAAACTTTTTAGTTATTTTTCTAGAGATCTGTTAGTATAGAAAATTTTAGGTTTTTATTACTTACCAAATAAAAATGGTGGTTTCTTTTAATAAAAACATTATACTTTAATAACATTAAATTAAATTATATTCTCATACACAATACTGCATTATTCGTACCAGATTTTTTTAAAGTTCTTGGGGAATGTTTATTGTGGTTTAAATTTGGGTTCACCATTAATACGTAGCAGCTTCCTCGTTGACTATACTGTATATATAGTTAAAATAAAGACTTATTAGATGCGTGAAATCATTGTATCGTCAAAACTCCACAGACAATTTGCTTCAAATTTTAGATCATAAGTAACTTGGGCGAATTAAACAACGTAAATACGTACACAATGCATTATGGCGCCCAGTTTATGATCAAATAAATTTTTCTATCATCCATGTGACATACACTTTATGACAATAAATTTATATTTTTATTATATAAATTAATAAAATATAAAATTCTAATTATTTACATATTTTGTTTACAATGTAATTCGTTTTCACAACTTATACTTTATATTTAAGACTAAATGACGTATATATATATATATATATATATATATATATATATATATATATATATATTTCTTCTCTTGTACAACGATATATACCCTCAGGGTCTCACTACAGTGAGTACGGACGTGGTAATCTCGATTTACTTTAACTGAATCTTTAACATGTGTTTGATCCCACTCTTTCATCTTTCCTTTCTAGTCTCTCTTGACCAAATGTTGTTCTCTTCCGACCCTTATGCTATTAGTTAGTATAGCATTCGAGTGCTAGTAAATATTTATTTTACGTTCTTTTCTTCCTTTTTATAAGACGATGATGACGGAGAAGTTTGCCGGCTTTAAGCATCAAGAAAGAAAAAATATAATAATAAAACAATTTTTTACCATCTTCGATTTGAATATTTTTTAACAGTACCATGACACATGAGAGAACATTGTTTTCAAACACTGCTAAAAGCAGTTATAACGTTTTAAATTATCTATTTATGACGCATGATACTGCATGATACTATCATTTCAATGGTGAAGCGCGATTTTCAATAAATAATTAAAATTATTTTCAAAAATTAAAATTAATAACGTAAAAACAAAACATATGATATCTGATAAGAAATAATTTTGAAATAATGTGCATCTGTTAAAATAGAGAAAAAAAAAGAAAAAGAAAAAAAAATGGGTAATGTAAGGAATAAGAAAATAGATTTAAGTTAGACACATTCTAAGTCATAATTTAGCAACAATAATTGTAAAATAATGTAAAAGGTTAAAAAAACCGTTGAGGTTGCTGCACCCATTAAATGTAATGTGGAACACTAAGGATATGTGAGCAAAGACTTGAAAGAAAAATGGTTCGGTCAGTTTATGAGTTGACCAAACTAAGACCAAAGAGGAAACTACCATCTCAAGCTGTTGTGGACCTGTACAATAAACTTCACGTACGATTAAAAAATATTAAAATGCTCAAACTTAAAAAAAAAAAAAAAAAAAAAGCCTTAGAATATTTTTACTCTGGGGGGGGGGAATACCTTGACCATGGAAATTTTTATAGGCTTCATTTATATACATAACGTCTTTCGCTGGTGAAGCAATTATTTTATAAATTTTATACTTAAGATTCTTTTTAATTTTTACCACATGGAATGACTTTTATTGTAATTAGGATAAATTATTGTAATAAGTCATCCAAAATTTGTTATTTGTTCAAATATTATTTATTGTTTATTCAATGTCTGATACTCTTATTGGTATAATGGAATCGTTAATGTGTTGTATGTGTTTTTTAATCTGTTTTATGTGTTGATTTAAAATGCTTAGACGTGTTGTATGTATTGTATTGTCAACAACAACCATAAAAATGAAATTAAAAAGGACCAGAAGGTGGCCGAGGGAAAAGATAAAGTCAGGAGTCGATATTCCATCTAAATAAGGGAAGGAATCAGGAAGGGTCAAGACATATCTCCAGTGTGTACAACTGGTATTAGTGAGGAATCTCTAGTTACGGTAATTTGTTATCTTTACTTGAAATAAAGTCTATATAACAGGACTAACCTAATTTGATTTTTATCTCATTGCTCTAATGTTAATAAAGTCTCATATACTTAGAAACATTATTGAAAACATTGTAAGCGTTTGTAATAGTAAATGTTTTCTGATTATATTATATACTCCAAGAAGAATTCATCAAAGTTTGGTATCACATCTCTTTCTTTTTTTCTCAAAAATGCTTTCTTTAATTTAGTAATTATTAATATTAGAAATTATTTGATTGTTTATTTATTTACACCAATTTTCTTTGTTTCAGCCTGCCACAACACCTGTAATTTTCATGGAAATGTTTTACTTCTACAAATCTAAACTGTTCTCCATTATAATATGATAAGTGTTGAAGCCAGTCCCGTGTGGGATAGTTGCTTAGTTGCTTAAAAACCTAATATTAAAACACGAAAAACTGTTCTTATTAATAACTAAACCAATAACTTATCCATAAGACATCAAGGTCAACAAATCTATAAATCATTAAATTTTTATAGTAAACAAATGCTCTTGAAATAAAGTAATTTATCGACTAAAACCTAACGGAATAAAACTCGCTAGGAAATGTGGATCTATCAAACAATATTCATTTATATAAGCAGACAAAAATAAAAACCATGCGATTCATTAAACTCTCCCTAACAGTTAGTTCAACTTTCTACATTTCCCTTTTCAAATAACTGTTATCAAACTTTTTAAACATTTGAGGTTAGACGAAAAGTACTGAGCAAATAAATTTGCTTTATCTTCTTGCTAAGCTTTTTATAGTTCTTGAACTCAGGATTTAAATAAATTGCACCCAACGTGGTTGAAACTTTCTCCGAAACATTTTAGAGGATCCTTTCTGTCTTTGTACACCAACTTCGTTCTAAATAATAAATGTTTGTTAATACAGATGTTGATGATGAATTTGATTTCGATTATAGGCTGTGCTTAGCCGTTCCTAACTTTTACAGCAATTGTGACAAAATAACTTTGTAGACAACTATATCAAGTATGTGCAATGTGTATCAGTGTGTTATTTCATCTGATGATGGTATATGTTATACCGAAACAGCTGTAATGAAGTATTAATAAATACTAAACACAAGATTGCTACTTGACGTAAGTAATTTAGTAATAGACTTATATCAAGTCTGTCTGTAGCAACACCTGCGGAAAGTGTTGCTACCTACAGTGAACATGGTCACTACAACTACTTATATTTTACTATAGTATGGATCATTATTGTTTATTTACAAATTACTAAAAGTTATTGATTATTTTATATTTTAGTAACTCGAAAAGGGTTTAACTGATCTAAATGAAAGCATAAGAGTATTAAGTGTGGAAGTTGTGTACGTTTTGGTCGGGTTACTACTTTCTTAAAATTTCAGAAGACTTTTCAAATTTAAAATATTATTTATTCTGCCACAGCTCATTACGTCAAGGTTAAGAGAACCTCTCGTCCATGTTTTGGAACTTCAGATGTTGTACAACAGATGTACTTTACATCTGTTGAAAACATACACTTAATTCCATTTCTTAATCAGTTCGTTTTGCAATTTAGTTTACTACTGCCCCATCTATCACGAGTGTACGTTTCGCATCAACTATCTATATGAACCATAAAAACTGTTGTTTTTCACAATACCGTAACCGACTTGCAACAAATCTGAATATAAACCTTTGCGTACACATCACAGCTACAGGCTGCCGCGGGGATTCGAATACAACAACTCAGCTGATGTTATTTATCAGATATTGTCTATCCGTGCATTTATACACAGCATGTATATATTGGAGGAGAGATTCATAATTATTATTGGTTTGATTCATTATTCACTAAATCGTTTTTACTTGTTTGTAAAAGTTCAATGATTTTTCTTTCCCTCTTTGTTTATCTTTATTATTCATAAATGTTATTAAATAAAATGTTTTATAATATTTTTAATTTATAATTTTTTATTTCATTAATATGTGACTATGTGAATAATTGTATAAACGTTTGTCATCGACTTAAAATGGAGACATGATCACCGAATCGATATTCCCTTCAAGTAAGGACGTACAAAGGACTACAAACTGAAGAAATGTATTGTATCTAATTCTATTAGTTTATGTATTTTATTTGTTAATATCTTTAGAATTGTTTGTTAACATATTTATTTTCTATTATTGTATTGGTGTTGGGTGGAGGAAAAGACTAAATAATTCTACCTTCGTTCCAAAATTTCTACATTCAAGAGGGTGACCCTGCATTACAAAGAGAAGATCAACTATTAAATTATTTACATCATTCGCATCTCCACGTCATATTCACTCTTGTGTTTATTGTTAATGTATCTACCAAGGTATTACAAAACACAGCTCTTGTTTCTGTTTTTATACAATAACTGTGTAAGAAACAGTTTCACTAAAGATAAAACCTACAAATATTTAACAAATCTTTACGTATGATTTCCTAATACTTACAAACAATAGATATACTAATATGATCCGAGGTCAAGGTTAATTTATGTAGTTTCAGCGACAATTTTTGTATTACTGAAACGTAAAGATTTTTGAAACTAATTCGAAAAATGACAAACCGATTTATTTATTGTCTTTCTCGTAGATTTGAGAACATTATTTATGTCAAACAATAAAGTTTAGTACAGATAAGAATTATGGACAACTTCCTTTTAACTCTCTGTTTCATAAAGGAAGTTTTTGCATACCAGACTACAGGATGAGTCTAGGGGTGTATATCATAAGCTTTGGCGCAGATATTTTCCCTATTTATAACTTCTTGTATAAATCTAATTAAAGTTTAATGGGCACAGTTCTGTAATTTCAACAAGATGTTATATCTTAAAACGAAATAATTTTTAATGAATACAAATTTATATTCGTGTTTGATTTTACAACGTGTTTATAACGAACTGTAATTCGCTTTTTGAATGTTTTAATAAATTCAATAAATCTATCTTTATGCGAAATATCATTCACAACTCATTTGAGTATTCAAAAATTTCAAATTTGAATGATTATTTAAGGGTTTTTTAAGACTGCTAGTTATGGCTTGTTTATATAATTTATATGTAATACTAAAGCTTTTACAACACTTTTTCTTACTTGGGAAGTGTTGTTTCAACAAGTGGAGGAGCTGTTGATGATGTGAAGACTCGCATTAAAAAAGCAAACGCCGCTTTTGTACAACTGTACCCGATTTGAGGAAATCGAAACATCAAAACGAAGCTTCGCATTTTCAACACAAATGTTAAGTCTGTTTTGCTGTATGCAAGTGAGAGGTGGAAAGTTACAAGTTTAGTTTAATTAAATCTCGGCTGCAATTTTTCATCAATAGGTGTCTTCGCCGTATCATGAACATTCATTGGCCTGAGATCATTACAAACGAGGATTTATGGAGAGAAACAGGTCAAATTCGGGTCAAACTGCAGATTCGAGAGAGGAAGTGGAGGTGGTTAGGACATACACTGTGGAAGCCAGACGGAATCATTGAGAAAGAGGCCCTAGATTGGAACCCGCAAGGTGTCAGAAGAAGAGGTCGACCCCGAGAAACCTGGAAGAGGATCATTATTAAAGAAGCAAAAGAGGTTAACAAGACTTGGGGAGAAGTGAAGGCACTTGCTGGAGACAGGGACAGATGGAGAGCTCTTCTGGATGCCCTATGCTCCAATAGGAGATAAAAGGAAATAAGTCCAGTAAGTCAAGTCAATAATAAAGCTTGCTATGTTTCTGAGCACCCCATTTCTGCAAGAATAAATGTATTGTAAAATGTATTAAATTTAGGTGGAAAAGTAAAACAGATTTTCATGAATTTCAATTTCTGCTTCCTATAATATGAGCCTTTAAAATGACAGTTAATATAATCTTCAATTCCCCAAAATATTCCCACATACACAATTTTAACATACGATAATACCGTTTGGTCTCTAGTGACGAACAGGCAGAGTAAAAAATTTTAAACAGAACACTTTTGACTTAATGGATATTAAAATAACAAACAATTATTTCAGGAAACCTGTTTACATTCTCCTTATTGATGGACGTGAATGAAACAGCTGATAACAACATTTTGGATATTTTATTTATCTTTGAAGCAAAATGGGCTTTGAAAGATTTATATTTAAATCTTAAAAAATTTAAATGGGCACATTTTATAATTAGATACTTTGTATTGCAATTCAAAATTTACTAGATAAATATACCAACACCAAGTTGAACTAGTTTTGCATACAATTTTAAACAAGAGTATTTAATTTCATTGCCCTCCAATTATCGATAAAATATAACTAACAGAAATGTAATTTACAATTGCTCCTTCATAATATTATTCTGTGACAGACAGAACTTGATTATCCGCTTGTTAATTAAATTCACAAATGCTGTAATTAAATGCAATTATCGTGATTTATACTGTTTGATCGAGCGTATTGTTAGTACATTAATTACATCAGATTAATAATTAAACTACTGGGGTTTTCAGACTTTAAATTTCGTGTGAGAATAATTTCCATTTATATAGTTTTTATCCACAAATGAAATCTTGAAAATGACCTTACATCATAATACTTTATTCTTATAATCAATTCTGTATTTTAAACATGTGGGAAGACTTAGATAAAGAAAATCAACACGTAATCTAAAAACCGTTATCAATGTCAATTCAATGAAAATAAGTCTAAAAACTATTCTACTCAAAGAACAAGGAGATGATTTAAAAAAAAAACAAATAATTCAGAACTAATTAATCTATCAAAAAATCGATATTAAAAAAAAATATTATTGTGAACAATATGTAAATTATAAATATAATAGTAAGAAAAAACGAATTGTATACAAATATGTATTATATTGTAGTCCATATCCGCAAATAATCAATGTCCCTCTTTCCATTCTCCTCAGTTTTTTTATCTACAAGGATCAACCCAACGTCTACAACCTTGTTGAAGTAATGCTGGACGTCCATTTCGATGTAGAAAACACGAAGATTGTAAGAACAAGAGGCTTTCATGTAAAAACATGAAGGAAATAAATAGGGCTGTTCAACTTAGTGAAAAATTAGATTTAAGTGTTAACCATTGTATAAAATTAAGACGAGATTAAATTTCGAATTGTTTTGGGGAACGCAATATGGAGACGATGATATTTTTGTCCGAAATTAAAGACAGTGTGATAGATAGAACATATGTTCTGTGAGACTACTCACTTAAAATGAGGGGTCATTCGATGGGGGTTTCCATTTAACATTATTGATTTGTCCCTCAAAACCCCCATGTTTGGGGTACTAGTGAAATGTCTCACTTGCCAACAATTAGTTTTTATCACTATAAAGCACATATAAAAAATCTTTTCTCTATCTTTTTTGGTTTTAAAGTATTTGAAGCGGTCCGGGAATTTTGGAACATACTATATATATATATATATATATATATATATATATATATATATATTAATGACAGCGTCAATGCTATATTTTACAAATAGTAACAATTAATTTATTTTCAAATGGACCTATTTTAGACCCTTTTCGAATTTTTGGGGTACGCAATATGAGACGATGATATTTTTGTCCGAAATTAAAGACAGTGTGGTAGATAGAACATATATGTTCTGCGAGACTACTCACTTAACCCACTATCATTGTCTCCGAGTGACACTAACAAGGCTACTAATAGGGTGGCTGCAACTTGTCTCTTTGTCAAAATGGTGAGCTAGGGTTCGTACATCTCTCAAATAGCTAGACCAATACTAGGACGTCTAGGGATCACGAATAGGCAGTATCTCGTCGATGATTGACAGCGATTTAATCACATCTATTGTAATTGTAACTTTACAAGTTGAAAGTAAAGTAAAGTAAAGAGTCTGTCTTTGTCTCGCTTCCAAGATGACGTGAAATAATTATAGTTTTTTTTGACTTACCGCCAGCAATCCTTGGATAATTCTATTTTAGTTTATATTGTCATATATTTATTCACTACACGTGTTTCGGACATTATCGTCCATCGTCGGGTGATAACACTTAGTTAAAATATTCAACACAAAAATACAAGTAACACATAACATTCACGCACGAGAAACACAATATTTTAATCTCACCGTGCCGGCACTACATAGTATACTATGCATTGGTCATGTGCGTATGGTAAATCTGTTTATCAGCTCGAAGGTGGGGGTTGCTTCAAACCTTTTTTTGTCATTCAACAATCCATCAGGGTTCTCGTGTGTGAATGTTATGTGTTACTTGTATTTTTGTGTTGAATATTTTAACTAAGTGTTTATCACCCGACGATGGACGATAATGTCCGAAACACGTGTAGTGAATAAATATATGACAATATAAACTAAAATAGAATTATCCAAGGATTGCTGGCGGTAAGTCAAAAATAACTACAGTTATTCAAGCATATCCGGTTACTCTAGAATATCATTATGATGAAATAATTAGTTACTTAAACAGTACTTTTCGGGAGTTTAAATGTAGGCAATCTTCCCTAAAATGTTTTATCATAATAAAGATAAAAGCCAATATATACAGCTGTATAAGTAAGCAACAATTCCACTCAATATAAAAACCTCTCTTGTACAATTAATGTATGGGTACATCGCACTAACTATTGTACGAAATAGATTACAATAATTCATCTGAAAGAAATCTTGAAAAACCAAAGTTTATGAAATCCTTTTTGAAATTACTCAAACGTTAAAATCATAAAAACAGAAACTTAATATAAAAATTTTAAAAATACACCAGTGACAAAGTGTAAAACTGAATGATTTGTTATCTTTCTCATAGTTTTGAAAAATATGATTTATGTCAAACATTAAAGTAAAATATTCGTCTAGAAAATATAAGTTTTCGTAGACACTTACAAAATTATACACAACTTCCTTTTAACTTTCTGATCTGATTTATAAAGAAAGGGTTTGCAGACCAGACTAAGAGATGAGTCTAGGAGTGTATATCACACCCTTTGGCGTAAACGTTTCCCTTTTTTAACCTTGAATATAAATCTGATTAAGGTTCTATGGAGACAGTTCTGGATTTGTGACAAGAGATGTAATTGTTAATCAAATTTGTAACAAATCTTCGATTGTTTCCGAAAAGTTAAATGTAAGAGTGAAACAGATGAAGTAAATTTAGAAATTATTAAGAATATTGAGAGAAAGTTAATATTGTTGTTTGACTTAGTGAAAAGTCAACTTTAAGTTTTTGTAAAATAAAACTGAATAAAATTAAAATCATAATAATTGATGAAGTGTCCTTGGGTATATGAAATGAGAGAACGGTAGGTTATTGTCTAAAATAAACACGAACCAATATTTGGACGATTACTCACCAAACCTCCCAGCTATATCTTCTGTGTAACACTAACTAATTAAGTGACCGCCACCCATACTTCTCTGTCAAAATGGTGTACCACAGTTCGTAAATCTTTCCCATAAGGCTAGGAGGAAAGCTGTGTGCTGGTGTCATTAATAGACCAAAACTCATTGATTATTAACAGTTGGAAATAAGTTATAAGAAATTATAATAATAAAAACTATGAAAACTAACCATAAGCAGTGCACAAAGTTTCTCATTCGCAATCCCACAAAATTAAATAAAAATTAACCAACAAGTATTCTTCGCTTTAAACAAACATAATAAAAAAAATTAATCATGGAAATTGTATTAAAAAAGTATAAATAAATAACATAAATTTAAAAAGCCCTAATCTTGCTTTCCTTAAATGCACATATTAAATAATATATCAATTAAATCGAACTTTTTATTATTGCAGTTAGGTTATTTTGGTTTTCTTCCAAATTATAGTGAACTGTAATATATTGCTATTCTGTACACCCAATGGAGTTATTAATTTTTACATACCAATTAATTTAGAAGGAAATCGCTAAACCCGATTTTGAGTAATTAAGTCTTTGTTAAAAGCTAATTTCCGATAATTACGAATCAACATTTTTGGAGAGATGAAGACCAATACGTTTTGTTTGGTCCTTAAAAGCTACATTTGATAGAAATTTAATTCCCACTGTTTCTTTCTTATGACAACTACACTGAAATTATTAGTTATCGAATAAATAGAAAAAAGTCCTGAAATTAATCGATATATCAAATTTGATTAGAATTTATTCACGTGTTTGTTTTGTAGAACAATACCCCCAGGACTGACGACATATAACCTTATATGATACACTAATTAAAACATTTAGTATTCTCGTAATTTTATTAATAGACACTATTTCATACAATTTATTTGTTTTTTTAAAATTACCTAAAAATATCTGTCAAGAATCTGACTTGTAAAATGAGCCAACAGAATTTAAACGAACAGTTTTCGTCGATAGTTCAGTCACCACAGGTTCCACTAAGCTCGTACACTTATACAGAACTGAAGATGACGTCCTAATAATTGAAACGTCTTGTATTAAAATAAAGATTTTATTATTGAAAATGTTTGTTTTCTTTAGATTCAAAATCAACGATGATTGGACTTAAAGGAGAAATATTCAGGATAGAGATGGAATAATTTTAACGAAATACTGCTTGGAAAGACGGACAGGTTTTACTTAAAAATACATTTTGATAAAGTTTTAAACTCCTTATCTGCCAAATATTTACCTGTTTGTTAATGCTAAAGGCTAAAACATAACTTTTACACAAACTTTTGCCGATAAACAAGGCTACAAGTTAAGTTATAACTTTCAGCATAAAAAGGTTTGTCTGAAAGGTAACGTAACAAATAGTGAAAGTTCTTTAGAATTTTTTTGTTTACCTTCTCCCAGACTGGAAGTTGAGTTATGTCTTGAAACTTTTGTTGTTGGGGTGGTGAGAGGTTTTACAGTACATTAACTGCAGGAAGTGTGTGTGGAGCAAGTGACGTTAAAATTATGTTTATTTTATGCAGTGAGATACTCTATTTATTTGTGAGTTGACTTGCAAATACCACATAACCGCAAATATTGCAGCTTATAGATCTCTCAAACTATTATTTCGAGAAAAAAATGGCGGTTTCAATCATATGATAAACAAATGTTACGTTTTGTCGATTGTTTAAAATTTTGTTTCCATGTCTACATTGAAAAACAATTTACAGTTTTGGAAACGTGAATGAGGAATGCATTCAATCATACGGAAAAGAAGCAACTAATATAAAATTTATTTTGAGTTATTACGAACTCTTCTGCAGTTTGGGACATTTTAATGAAATGTTTATACAATAAGACGATATGATATGTAACCTTCATTATAATTTTATTCGGTGAAATACTCTATTTATTTTTGAGTTGACTTGGGAATAACGCTTAACCGGTTTTAAATGATGAAGATAACGATTTATAAATTCTAAATTTTTTTTTTGTTGTTTTTATTTCAATTTTAATAACCCATTCTTTTATAAAAGTCATTGATAGTTATTAAGAAATAAAATGTTATCAAAATTAAAAAAGTTAATAAAATAATTTATTTTGGTGTTAGCATGCAAATACTAGAAAGTTAAAAAATATGTCGAATTTATATTATGACAGCTATTTTATAATTTTAAAATACACTGACATTCTCATACATTTTCGCCAACGGTTTTAACACAGAAAAGGATTGACAGATATTGGCATGATTTTGTTACTTCTTTTTTTATAAAAAAAATATAAATATAAATTTTCTGATATATACATTTTTTTAAATTTTTTTTTTTATATATATTTATTTATTTCATTTCAAATTATACATTAAAACTAGTCTTACAGACTAACCATCAATTTGCCTCTAAATTGTATCTTATATCCAATAAGTCTCTAAATTGTATCTTATATCCAATAAGTCACCCACCAGTGACCCAAAGTTATTATATCACCCAATGTTTACCAACAACCAAACACTTAGACTAACTCAAAAGGTTTTGTTCTCTTCAGTCTTCTGATTAAATCGCGGTTGTCAAGAAGTTGTACTGCCTCCTCATTTACATGATGTTTCAAACGAGATTCGTGCTTCACAGCAAACCTTTTTATTTCAGTAAAAACATCTGGAATTCCAAGATCCCTATGCAAATCAATATTTCGAATGTACCATGGAGCGTTGACCATGTTCCGTAATACTCTATTTTGAAAAGTTTGGATCTTTTCAATGTGGCATTTTTTGGCACAACCCCAGAGTTGTATACCGTATACCCAGACAGGTTTCAAAATCTGATTATAAATTAATATTTTATTTTGTATTGACAATTTAGACTTACGTCCCAAAAGCCAATACAGCTGACTGTATTTGATTTTTAGTTCAGTTATTTTCTTTTTTACGTGTTCATTCCAATTTAACTTGGTATCCAATGTCATACCCAGGTACCTTGCTGTATTTTCACATGGAATTTCAACTCCATTCAGTTTTACTATACAATGATTCTTTATATTTCTATTTGTGAAATTGATGTGAGCAGATTTCCTCTCATTTATCTTAATTTTCCACTTCTTAGTCCATTGATAGATGCTATCGCTTGCTTTTTTAATTCTGTTGGTAGCTTCTCCTAAGCTTTTGCCAACTGCCAATAAGGCAGTATCATCTGCAAATGTAGCTACAGTTACATTTTCTATTTGTGGTAGATCACTTGTATAGAGCAAGTACAATATAGGGCCCAATACGCTACCCTGAGGTACACCAGCATTCATCTCTCTTAGTTCCGAATATTCATCTTCCTGTTTAACTCTAAATAGTCTGCCAGATATGTATGACGTTAACAGATCCACATATTGTTTTGGTAGTACTTTGTTTAATTTATGGATAAGGCCCTCATGCCAAACTTTATCGAAGGCTTGTGCCACGTCTAAGAAGATGGCAGAACAAATTAATTTTTCTTCTAATGCTTTTTCAATTATATCTGTTATCCGATAGACTTGGTCTATTGTTGAGTGGCTCTGTCTAAAACCAAATTGATGGTTTGGAATTAAATGTTTACATTCTATGATAGGTTTTAGTCTTTTTAGCAGTAATTTCTCGAAAACCTTTGAAATTATTGGTAGCAATGAAATAGGCCTATAGGATTTGGTATCATTTGGTGGTTTACCTGGTTTTTGAATCATGATGACTTCGGCTACCTTCCAAATACCAGGAACATGTTTTAATCTGAATGCTGCGTTTATTAAATAGGTCAATAACACCACACCTTTCCTGGGCAGCTGCTTCAAGATCTCTCCTGTAATGAGATCAAAACCTGGTGCTTTTTTAGGATTTAGGTTAGTCTTAATCTCGTTGAAAACTTCTTTCCAAGTAACTAGTTTTATATTTGTTTCTTCGAGAATTTCATTACCCTCTATCATATCAACTGAGAAAATGTCATGAGGTTGGAATATTTCAGCCAAACAATCAGCAAACGTTTCTGCTTTACCTTCTCCCAGACTGGAAGTTGAGTTATGTCTTGAAACTTTTGTTGTTGGGGTGGTGAGAGGTTTTACAGTACATTAACTGCAGGAAGTGTGTGTGGAGCAAGTGACGTTAAAATTATGTTTATTTTATGCAGTGAGATACTCTATTTATTTGTGAGTTGACTTGCAAATACCACATAATCGCAAATATTGCAGCTTATAGATCTCTCAAACTATTATTTCGAGAAAAAAAATTACGGTTTTCAATCATATGATAAACAAATGTTAGGTTTTGTCGATTGTTTAAAATTTTGTTTCCATGTCTACATTGGAAACAATTTACAGTTTTGGAAACGTGAATGAGGAATGCATTCAATGATACTGAAAAGAAGCAACTAATATAAAATTTATTTTGAGTTTTTACTAACTCTTCTGCAGTTGGGAACATTTTAATGAAATGTTTACACAATAAGACGATATGATATGTAACCTTCATTATAATTTTATTCGGTGAAATACTCTATTTATTTTTGAGTTGACTTGGGAGTAACGCTTAACCGGTTTTAAATGATGAAGATAACGATTTATAAATTCTAAATTTTTTTTTGTTGTTTTTATTTCAATTTTAATAACCCATTCTTTTATAAAAGTCATTGATAGTTATTAAGAAATAAAATGTTATCAAAATTAAAAAAGTTAATAAAATATTTTATTTTGGTGTTAGCATGCAAATACTAGAAAGTTAAAAAATATGTCGAATTTATATTATGACAGCTATTTTATAATTTTAAAATACACTGACATTCTCATACATTTTCGCCAACGGTTTTAACACAGAAAAGGATTGACAGATATTGGCATGATTTTGTTACTTCTTTTTTTTAATAAAAAAAATATAAATATAAACTTTCTGATATATACATAATGATATAAATTAAATATTGCAAAAAAAAACTAAAAATTAAATATTTATTTCTTGAATTTCCATTTGCTTCTAAAATTTTAAACAACATTATGAACACAATCGTGGTACCTAGCTCATCATACTATGTAATAAAAGCAGATTCTCTACTAAATGTAATGTGAAAAAGTTGGTTCCTTTTTCTTTTAGAGTTGGTGCTGAAACTACTTACTCACATATATTTATTTAAATACTTTAGTACATTGTAGGTTCAAACAAAATACAATACAGACGACAACTATAGGAAGGGTGTCGTAAATCATGTACACCGTTTATTTAGATCATGAAATGTGAAGAAGTGTTAAATAACGAAGATCAAACATTTAAGCGATTATAATGTATACACATTATACAGAAAAAAGTACTTGAATATTGTATCTTTTAATTTAAATTTTGACTATTGTCTTCGTCAAATATCCATTTTTCGTAGTATAAAGCAAGTTTCTTTAACAGTTGTTATAATGGTTTCTTGTATCTCACATTGAAAATATCAGTACTATCTTGAATTCGTCTTCGCATTGTCTCGGCCCTTGCCTACCGCGAAGATCTACATTTGTGAAGAAGCCTTCACCCACTACGCTTGTGTTGTTGCTATCGCATCTAATAACAATTTGTTTTGGAGGTAGTGTTTGAAATTACATTTTTGACAATAACTTCGCTGTCATCGTGAAGAGGTAAAGTATGTACCATTACGTGCAGAATTAAAATTACAAATTTTTATCTATATTGGTGTTTGTAAAATAACACACGAGATATGAAAATATTAATAATCGTAATTTGATATTTTGAATTTATTTTTCTGAATTTTTAATAGGGGTTCACTGTATATGACCACACTATAGTCCGTAGAATTATACAAATTTTAAATTTCCTGTATTTGCTTACGTACAGACCACAAAGACTGAAAATCCGAGTAGTTTAATTATAAATCGGACATAATGAATTCACTATACGATATTCTCAACCAAACAGTATAGATGACGTTAATAGCACTTAATTACAGTATTTGTCAATTTCACAAGCGGATAATCAAGTTCTGTCCGTCACAGAACACTGCGCTCAGAAAGTTAATAGAGAGAATTTGTACATTACATTTCTGTCAGTCAGTTATAATGATATTTTGAGGGAAACGATATTAAACATATTTGTTTGAATTGTTGTATAGTGACAAAATAGTGTCCTGTAAACTGAAGTAATGTAAGCGTATTTTAGCCCTACTGAAAGATTGTATGCACTCACAAAAATAGTCTAACACAAATGTCATCTATATTTTATCTGGTATATAAAGGAATCGATATATATATATATATATATATATATATATATATATATATATATATATTTAATGTTATTTTCATCGTTTATTCACTATTTTTTTAGGTTATTATTCCACTATTATTACTCATTTACACTATTATTTAAACAAATATTCAAAGAGCCTTGTGGTTAATAACAACTTTAAAGAAACCATCCCCAAACAACAAAACAGAATTAACGTTATAAAATGTAATAAAACCTTATACAGAGTGAATTTTTTAACGGTGCCACAATTGGTTCTTTGGAAACGTTAAGATTTACAGGAAACTTTAAATCGTGGTCTTCACCTTAGTTTGCATGCCCATTAAAATATGAATTTAGAAAGTTTTATATTCGACCGCCATTTTTTAATATGGCGGCCAAATTTGAAATTTGTTATGGAACACCCTGTATTTTATATATGTTTTATTCTTGGGTTTCTTTTCTTTAGCTGTTTAGTAATTACCTGAACTTAAATTTCAGAAAAATAAACCTTTGATAAGCCTACAAATAATTGATTCCCACCTAAAATGTTACAATAGTTCTCAACCGTTGGGGGTACAAATAAGTTTTGAAAAAAGTGCTAAATTTCATTTAAAATAGGGGCTTGATTTTTTAAATCGTATTTCTGTATCTTATTTACAAGGTCTAATACATCCAGTAATGTAATAACCACAAAATTATGTTTCTACTTTTGTGTCGAAAATCCTAGGAAAATAGGAAGTTACATGAATATTAACTTTATTTTGTTTCATAATTAACGTGATTAGACTTTTGTCAACAGTTAAAATTATCTACACATGGTGCCTAAACATAGGTAAAACATGGTATTTTTCAAAATTTTCATGCTCCAGCTCAGAAACTATTGAGTTAAAAAAAAATATAGAAGAATAAAAAAAGTCATGAAACATTGTATACTATTCTTATATGAAAATAAATATTGGAAAATGGCGGCCGAATTTAAAATTAATTCATATTTTTAATGGGCGTAAAAAAGAAAGTTTCCCATTTAATATTTCTTGTATATCTTACCGTTTGCAAAGTATCAATGGTGGTACAGGTAAAAAAGACACCCTATATACATTTCAATAACAGAGCTACCACCCTCAGAGGGATAAATCGCCCAGTATTTATATCTCTCTGAGGACTTTATTAATAACAATAAGAGCAAAGTGAGGACGACTATGTCCTCTCTTCTACTTAACTCCATATATAGAGGTAATGGATGAACATAATACACAATTCATAAATTTCAAAAGCAAGAAGAAAAAAGACAAACCTACAACAATATAGACATAACAAGATAAGTAAGAATAAATCTAATTAACATAAAATCAATTAAAACATAAGTAACAAATTTAGACATTATATAGTACATCCTTTATAAAAATATTTTAAAAGGATGGTAGTTATTTTATCGAAATGTACTCAAGCGTTTGTAAAACTTTCTAAAGTTAATTACATTAGTGATTTATTTGTGGTTGGGAATTACTACTTTTATATTAATATTATTCAAGCGACTAAGTAAATAGTGTCGTGAATAGTATGAAATAAACTATTAAATAGTTTTACCTCCTCCAGTTTTATCAGAATTTACTTTAAAAGAATTACTATTGTAAATAAACATTTTGGAGTTTATTATATGTATGAAACTTTGTGGTTTTATTATCTCCCTTATTATTTACTTTACGCCATTTCATTTACTCACAAAATTATATATATATATATATTGTCTATATGTCATTTAATAATTTCAAAGGCTATAATTAATTTTGAGAAAATTCTTAAGATGGAAAATGAAGAGTTTCGGGACATATATATTAGGAAATTATCATTATTTTGACCCAATAAAACCAGCACTTAAAGTTTGGCACGAAATTTTCTAAACACACTGTATACATATATATTTCTTCTTATAATGCGCAGGATGCTTCCGAACTCTCCTTACAAACTTCGGAGCATTGTTTCTTGGGTAAAAGAAACCAAAAACTTAATACAACTGGGGTCACCCTTGTTTTGTTGATTGTCTATTCGTCAGTATGTGTTTTTTATCCAAAAAAAAATAGCATTTTAAAAAGAGCTCTTCAAAATTGAACCAAATTTGGGTGGTTTGTTTTTACTTTTATTTTCAGTTATTAAGTTGTATTCCATTATCGTAGCGCTACTAGTTCCAGAGTGGCGACAATTTAAAACTTTTAAATTTAATTAGCTTTTAAATTAGCATTTTAAAAACAAAATTACAAGAATAACTTTTATTAGTAAATTGTATGACAAATCTATAGATCATTTTTAATATTCACTACTATTGAGGCAAACAACCAATGATCCTGCTGGTTCATAACAATATTCAAAAACTGATCCCCAAACCACAGATAAAGCACTAAAAAAATTAATGTTATAAAATTTAATAAACACGTATATACATTTCGATACCATCCTCAGAGGACAAAATCGCTCAGTACTTGTTTATATCCCTCTGAGGATGGTAACTATGTTACCGAAACGTACGTAAGCGTTTGATAAACTTTCTAATTTTAATTGTGTTTGTGCTTCATTTGTGGTTTTGGGAATTACTACTTTCATAATAATATTATTCAGGCGACTAAATAAATAGAGTCGTGAATAGTAGAAATAAACTATCTAATAATTACCTCCTCCACGTCTAAAGGAATTGATTTTTAAACAATTACTTCTGTAAATAAACATTTTGGAGTTTAATATACATATAAAACTTTGTGGTTAGTTTATCTCTCTTGCTATTTATTTTTCTCTATTTCATTTACTTACAAATGTTTATGTCTATAACCATTTCTCTATATGGAATGCAACCTTTTTAATACATATTTAGAGAAAAATTCTTTTTCCATCCACAAATCGAAAATTTTAGATTCTAACGAACGAATCTTGAACGTAAATTATTGTCGTTGCAACTAAATTGTAAAAACAAAACTGAAATTAATAAAAATTAATAAATTTAAATTGTATAAAATATTAATACTAACAGTATATTATCATGACGAAATTCACAAAGGACCAATATTTGAAATTTAGAATCTGAAGATGACAGTCGAAACTGTAATTTTGTTGTATGATTTTGGACGATTTCAATTGGTGAGCTATAAACTTATGTAATGACAAAATACTAAATTATGTTTACGGAGCATTGTTACAACTGCATGACGCCAAGTGTACTGGCATCACAGGGAGACTGATTTTCATTGTTTAGTTTACAAAGTTTTTAAAAGCAAGGGACTACCCATGAATGAAATCAAATTTTCAAAACAGAATTAACAGATATAGAGTCAAAGCATTGTTAATTATAATTAAAATTCAAAGACAGAGAGGTTTCGTGTAAGATGTTTTGAAGAAAGTTTTAACCACGTTGGATCCAATTTATTTAGATCCTGACTTTAAGGGATAGAAACATTTCGTGTCCAAGGTTACCACAACAACAAAGAAGCTCAGTCCTGAGTTACAGAAAAGTTACTTGGTCCGCAAATCATTTCTAACTTTAACATGTTTCAAAAGTTTGCTAACAGTATTTGAAAAGAGAATTAATGAACGTTGAACCAACTGTTTTGCAGTTTTAGAATGGTTTGCAGTTACATTGCCGAGTTTATTGAAACTAATGATTTTTATTAATGTCTCCGCAATTAATAATTAATGTTGGTGAGTTCCACATTTTTCTACCTGATTTACTGCCGATTTATCGATGAGTTATTAAATTATTTAATCCATCATTAAACTTAATCTTTCATTAAATCATCAATTTCAGTTTCAGAACATTCGTTAACTGCTAATCGACATTTAACTCTCATTAATTTAAGTCCCAATCTCGGCCTATTAAATATTTAATTGTAGATTAAAGTTTGATTTGTGATTTCTCTTGTGTTATTTATTTTATGTTCTTTCTGATTTAATTACAGTTTGAAAGTAATGTTTTGGTTAATATTGCATGTGATTTCATGTATTAAAATAATTAGTAATTGAATTTATTGTATTTAATATATTTTTAGAGTCCAAATTATTTACTGGCATCAACCTATAAATTAATTCAGGAGTATAAAATTATCATAGTAATAGTTAATATGAAGACTTGACAGAAGTCATTGAGTTATTAAGTAGTAGATTTTACAGGATAAGACAAGATTCAAACGAAGAATTCAAGATTTGATTTATGTTCAGAAAGAAAGTTGCTGTTTACGTTTTAGACCTAATTTCAAATTTTCTATCTTCAGAATTATGTTACTCTTCCCAATGGACAAATTGTTGATTATACTAATATTTTATAAAATAGGACGTTTTCAACAGATAATTCTAACTTATTGCTTAACTACTATTAGCAACATTATAACGAAGGTTACATATCATATCGTCTTATTGTGTAAACATTTCATTAAAATGCCCCAAACTGCAGAAGAGTTCGTAATAACTCAAAATAAATTTTATATTAGTTGCTTCTTTTCAGTATCATTGAATGCATCACTCATTCACGTTTCCAAAACTGTAAATTGTTTCCAATGTAGATATTGAAACAAAATTTTAAACAATCGATAAAACCTAACATTTGTTTATCATTTGAAAACCGCCATTTTTTCTCGAAATATCAGTTTGAGAGATCTATAAACTGCAATATTTGCGGTTATGTGGTATTTGCCAACTCACAAATAGAGTATCTGACTGCATAAAATAAACATAATTTTAACGTCACTTGCTCCACACACACTTCCTGCAGGTAATGTACTGTAACACCTCTCATCACCACAACAACAAAAGTTTCAAGACATAACTCAACTTCCAGTCTGGGAGAACGAAAACAAAAAATTCTAAAGAACTCTCACTATTTCTTACGTCACATTTCAGACAAAACGTTTTTATACCGAAATGTATAACTTAACTTGTAGCCTTGTTTATCGGCAAAAGTTTGTGTAAAAGTTATATTTTAACCTTTAGCTATGAACAAACACGTATAAATAGTTGGCTACCAACAATGTTAAACTTTATAAAAACGTATTTTTACGTAAAACCTTTCCGTCTTTCCGCGCTGTATCTTGTTATTATAAAATTATTCCGTCATTCTCTAATGAATATTTCTCCTTTAAGTCCAATCAATGTTTTTTTTTTTTGTTTTTTTTTGTGAATCTATAGAAAACACTTTTCAATAACAAACTCGTTATTTTAATACACGACGTTTCTATTTTAAGACGTCATCTTCAGTTCTTTACAAGTGTATAAGCTTAGAGTCACCACAGGTTGCACTAAAGTTAAACACTTGTAACGACAATTATTGGTAGTTTTAGTTCTCTTGGTTCATTTTGCAAGTCATATATCATTAAGACCAAATCACGTTTGTGTAGTATAGCATTGTGAAGGCATCATGTCTCTATGATTTCAGAAACGGATTTATCTACAAAATTGCTCTACGTTTCGTGTATGCTGTAGAATTCTACCAGATAGAAAATCCTATACCACGCATGTACATCACACATTATGCAAAGTAGAAAACATATGCTACCCCAAGGGAGAGTGAGAGAGAAGGAAGTTGTACAATATGACGTCTTCAATCCTTCCAATGATTTATCTTCTATCCAGATATCAGAGCTGCCAGTCCCTTGAGTCCTGCAGTAGGTACAGGAATATCAGAAATATATGAAAATATTTATTATAAATAGGCAATATAATATTCAATCTTTTGTTGGAATAGACTAAAGCCATGACATACTTCGGAAGGTTAATTTATTTTATTTTATTTTTTTATTACAACTGAGTACAAACCCATCTAATTAATTTACATTTAATAATATATACACTTTGAGGGAAAATAACCCATTGGTCATTACTCCCTTAATGTCTAAAATCCATTAAGTCAAATGGTTTTATTCTTTTCAGTCTTCTAATTAAAACAGTTGTATCCATCAATGTGCGTACCTCCGGATGCTCATATTGTTCAATGCGTTGTCTGTGCTTGCTTGCTTGCTTTTTTATTTCTTCTCTAACCGTATCTATTTTCAAATCCCTATGCAAGTTGTCATTTCTTATATGCCATGGTGCATCAACAATACATCGGAGCACCTTATTTTGAAAGTCGAAAGGTTAATAAAATTTGTTGAATTCAGGACGCTAATGGAGGAGTACCTTCATTTCATTTAGCACAGTTACAAAGGAAATGAAATTTCACAAAATATTTCCACAGTTCTTACAAATGTTTTTCCGTTTAATAAATTTTGTTTACTTAATCATGAGATTGCTATAACTGTTTTAAATAATTTGCTCCTTTCCATATACAATTCAATTTACATTTGCATATTACGTACCGATATATTCCTAATTTACATATTGTCCACTAACACATTGGCTTATTTGTTCATACAATTCCGATTTGCATATTATTTGCAACCAACGATTTTAGATGACACCTTAAACCACTGAGCTATCAGAACTGTTATGAATAGTAAATTTTAGCAATATTTCTGTACTATATTAGATTAATACCAACCCGGAGACATGATGCCTGCACAATGCTCTATATTTCTCTCTATTAAAAAAAAAAAAGTTTTTATTAACTTAAAATTTGCAGTTAACTGAAATAAGATAAAACGAAATGAAATTTCCTCAAAATTAGCTTAACGATTTTTATTAAATTATACTCAAAGTTTCCCTCGTTACGTAAGCAAGATGGCGGGCACAGAATTGAAGATAAGATCGTGATATTTGTAATAGATTACCTTAATATGCTGTTACGGTTCCTAGCTGTCCCAGTCCGAAATGAAGTTATTTTGAGTCCAACAAAGAACAAACTCCAAGTGGTAAGTTGGAGGACTGATATCTG
>OY740777.1:39429562-39489531 GCA_963513935.1 Aphrophora alni
TCCGAAAACAAATCTCCGAACCTTCTGCCTGTTTTAATATTTTCATATATATCAGAATCAAATTTTAATAAAGCCCCACTGGTAGTCCTAAAATCTATCCTATAACCAAATTTATTCTCACTCAGAGTCCTTAAAAGTTCAAAAAGTTAAGCAGTCGTGAATAGCCTACATAAGATTTTCTTATATTTTTACAAAAAATGTTAAGAGCCAAATGAGTCTAAAATTGTTTGGGTCCTTTTTGTCACCACTCTTAGAAATTGGATTAACAATACCATGTTTCAACTTGTTTGGGAAATCACCAGTCTTAAATCTTAAGTGAGCATTGGTACAACTTACTCAGGAACAAGTTTGACAGGAATAGCAGTTATACCAACATAACCAGTCCTTATATACCTTAAGAGATTTTATTATCCTTATAACCTCATTTTATGAAACATGATTTAGAAAGATAGTTGCTTTTTCAGAAGTTGAAAAGAAAATTTAATAATACTCGTCAATAGACCTTCAATATATTCCCGCTTCTCATATGTCTGTATTAACAACCGATAAAAAATTATTATTTAAAAAATTGCAATATCAATAGATGACTTATAAACACAATGATCGCCAAGAATTTCATCAATATCGTTTTTATAAAAATGTATTTGTCTACAGTTGTTGACAAAGTGGCATTTTGTTCATTTAAATTAGTTTGCAAAACAGCTGATTTCTCAACAGCTTCACTTTGCCCACTACTTTGCCCACTACTCTGCACACTACTTTGCCCACTACTCTGCACACTACTTTGCACACTACTCTGCAAAATAGCAACCGAACAAAACGAAATTTAGGTTAATTTTATTTGAATTGATTTATAATATACAGGAAATGTCCCGTAAGTAGGTTAGATTAATTCTTACATGTAAAATAACATAAATAAACAACAAAACAACGTTTTAAAGTTGAAAAAGGAAGTAATTATTCATGAAGATGATTGACAGTGTATGTACACGGAGAGTATTTACCGTTTGCCGAGTTTTGAAGTTGGCAATCCTGTTTCCTCAACAATACACCTAAGTTATTTGTAATATTTATAAATAATCTCAGTTTTGACGTGAGAACTTCTACTCAGTGTTGATGTGTTGTTTAGCATTACTGCTATATTTTGTGTAGTTAGTTTTAAAATATGGACAGTTCAGATTTTAAAATAATCTGAAAAATAAGAAAAATGCGGTTATTAAAGATCGAATTGTAATGATTGTTGTTTGAACACTATTGTATTAAATTAATGTTTTATTAAATTGTGTTGGCTGCTTGGAAGACAATCACAACTGTCAATACACAACAAGCTATTGATTTATAAGCAGGTCTTAAGACCAGTGTGGATCTACGGAATTCAGCTATGGGGCTGCACTAGAAAGACAAATGTAAATATCATCCAAGTGTTTCAAAATAAAGTGCTTAGATGTATAGTGGATGCACCCTGGTACATCAGGAACGATAATTTGCATAGGGACCTGCAGATAGACCTAGTCAGTGATGAAATAAAAAAACAGGCAAGGAAGCATAAACAACGCATCATTCAACATGAACACCATGAGGTACAGAGACTGTTGGATGTCACTCGGGTGGAGAGAAGACTGAAGAGGACCAAGCCTTCAGATCTGATGAACTAGAGTGATAGGGAATAGCCATTGGGTCATATCCCTTACAAGTGTGAAAATGTATGAAGTGTAAATTGCTAGATGGGTACATACTCAGTTGTAATATTGAATTAATAAAAAAAAAAAAAAAAAAAAAAAAAAAAATTAAATTGTGTTATTGCTGAAGTATGTTTTTTAATCGTCACAAAATAACAACTGTAGACAAAGTATAATGTGCAATTCGTGAGCAAAGTGTCTTTTTTAAACTCGATAAAATTGACGCACGAGGCTTCTTGTTTAAAAAAGTGCCACTTTGCTCACTAGTTGCACAAATAACTATTCTCCCGTTAAGTACTTTACTAATTTCCATTGTTCTTTATTATGCGCCCGTCTACAATAAAACTCATTCATATAATATTATTCTTTGATATTTATAATTCCTCATTTAAACTATTTCGAAAGCTGACATGACATGTTTAAAGAAAAATATTATCTTTATACTTTATAGTTAATTTTTAGTTGCTAATTAATCTGTAACGAACTCGTTCAATGTTGATTTAAGAAACCAACTTTTATCCACTATATTTAAAGAATCTGCATGTATTTTATTCTATGAATGTGCTAAGCTATGATGCGCCAATCAACTTTTTTAAACTAAAACAAGCCTTGAAGTAAGTAATTTTATTGTCAACTATTTTTATTGGTTTTCAATTCAGATCAGAAATAATGTTATTAATTTTGCAGACTACAAAAACAGTAATCTCTACAATTGCTCCTCTTTATGAGACTTGCTCGTACACCTGTTTTATATTAAAAAATGAAATGGAATATCGAACTAGTTTCAAGGTGCAATAACACCCTCATCTCCGCTTAAAGAAGTCCTTCATCTTGGGATGTATACCAAGTGTCTTAAAAGTCCCACCAGCCCTATTATTGTTTTATGAATGGAAATAGACAGATTTGCTTTGGGGAAAGTTTAGATAACCAAAGGAGGAGTTTCTTTTTGAAGTATCAAAATTTTCAACCCTTACCCCCAAAATGGGGTAGTTAGGGGCAAGTCAAGAATTTCAAATAGCAATCCCTATTGAGTGATACCTCATTTTAAAAGCCTTTAAAAATAAGAATAACGGCGTAAACTAGAGGTCACTAAGTTCATCCTACCCAACATAGCGACCATTCGAATTGTGAATGTTAACCTACAAACTCCGGTTGTTTTTATTACATTACAAACTGCTCTATGTTGGTAAAATGATGGTAAGATCCTTACCTTGTTTTTTTAGCTCAAATTAAGTTCTTGAAATGGCTACCATTTACTTTTTGGCAGAAATAGATTTTGGACTCAAAAGCTTGTTGTACATTTCGTAACATTTCCGGTGTAATTATTAACATAAAATTCACAATTCGATTGGTCGCTATGTTGGGTAGGATGAACTTAGAGACCTCTAGTTTGTGCCATTATTCTTATTTTTTGAAGGCCTTTAAAATGAGGCTTCACTCAATTGGGGTTGCTATTTAAAATTCTTGACTTACCCCCAAACTACCCCATTTCGGGGGTAAGGGTTGAAAATATTGATACTTCAAAAAACTCCTCCTTTGGTTATTAAAACTTTCCCCAAAGTAAATCTGTCTATTTCCATTCATACAAAAAAAAAATAATGGGGGGTGGGACTTTTAGGACACTTGGTATATTAAACTCTGAGAAAGATGAAGGAGCCGCTGTTTTACATTCTTACGATTATGGTGAAGAGTTTCAGATTATTTGCCATCTTTAGTTGCATTAGTATTTATAAAATTAAAAATTTATATTACAAGAATATTTATTTTGCCAATTAAGTTTACTTTAAGGAGTGTTTGAATGTATCAAGACTGTACAAAGAACGTACCCTGAGAGGAATTGAATAATGTAAATACTGTTAAAAATTGTTTCATGCAAGCTTTGATCACGTAAAAACGCCTCAAGGCTTTCTGATTCAAATAAACTTGACAAATTTAAATGCTCTTCTACTAGAAATGTTTAGATTTCAAAGTTATTTAAATGATTACATGTAGATTTTTATCAGGACTGCAATACAGCTTACTAAATGAACTAGTAAATTGAAAATATATTTATATTTTTTATGGTTTTACATAAATAATTATTATTTTACGTTGTATTGTTTTAAATTGGTCAGACCAGTAAATATTTGACTAAAGTTTTGCAAAAAAAATAAGAGAGAAAAAATAACAACGAATTTGTTTTGTTTTAGTGAAAGCAATGAAATTGTAATTATAGTGTCGCTAAATTGTTTTAACTAAGCTGTTGTTTACCATCATTTAGTTTAAATCTTTATTTTCATAACTATTTGTAAATAAAATAGAAAGTTTGCATATTAACTTGAACTATAATTCACCGATTGTCTACCAGAAGAGTATTTGACTAGTTATTTTCACAGATGGTACTAAACAGTTAGTTGTACATGATCTCATCTACTAATACACTAATAGGTACACTATTAGTGTATTTATTTGCGTTTTTTGCTATTCTGAAAGGCCTTAGTACAATTTTGTGTTCCAGTTGCAAAAGTGCTTTACAGGCTATCCATGTTATGTACTCTAAGAGTATCATGGTTGAGGATAATCTGTGTTGCATACACAGACTTCAGCTACGGGACGTCGGAGTATCCTTGCGTACCAAGATATTATGGCACCATTGGAAACACAAAAGCTGAAGAAACATCAAAGGAAGCTACAAGTGAGCTGTAACTCACGCAGGGTATTATGGCATTTGATTTTTTAGTAACATATGGATAGATAACGGCAGAAAGACAAATTTGTATAGAGGGGTATAAACAAAGATACCGTCCGTCCTTGTCAGTCTTCGAAAGGAAGTGGAGTTAACCATCTTCGTAATTGTCACGATGGATTTCTGATGGAACGTTAATCTGGCGCATTTCTTCAGGATCTTTTAACGATGACGCACACCCTTATTGACTGTGTTGTTCTGAGAGGTGTGCTTAGGGCTTTTGACCCACCAAATCCCATTCAAGCGATGTTGAGGATAATGCTCAGATCCTTGATAGCATATTGTCCTTTTCTGAAAATTTTGATAAAATTTAATATATTTCGATTCAATTATCCTAACCTAACCTAACCTTTATGGACCTGTAATATTATAATTAGTTGTTTGTTTCTTTTATTTAAATTTTATGGTTGTTAACTCGTTGCTGAGCTCTGTAATATATTTGTTCTTTCTTGGATTTTATCTTAGTTTATCACTGTTAACTTGTCGCAGGACTTCTTTATATCCTTGTAACATGTTTTGTTGCTAAAAACTTTCCTATTAATTAACAATTAAATTACCTTATTTGGTTTCCGCCAGGTGACTTCTTTTTTAAAACACTAACGCGTTTCAAAGCATCTGCTAAATCTTCAGAGTTCTTTTTCTTTTCACTCAGTTGAGGTCGGTAACACATTAAAATGAAACATAAAAACACACGGACCTTTACATACATATATTTATTTATACATCGCTTATCGTATCGCGACACTTGGGATGCGCATCATATCGATGTCCTAGGACAACTCTAATAAAACAATATTAGTAAAACAACATTAATAAATTTTTTATGTTTTATTTTAATGTGTTCACGATCTCAACTGAGTGAAAAGAAAATGAACTCTGAAGATGGAGCAGATGCTTTGAAACGCGTTAGTGTTTTAAAAAAGAAGTTACCTTGCGGAAACCATATAAGGTAATTTAAGTGTTAATTAAAACAATAGTGACTTGGATACTAGCAACATGATTCTTTCCTATTAATGTTTTTTTAAATTGGCTGGTTTTTTGAATTCAACACTATGTTAACTGTTTAGTGAAATTATTAAATCTATAAATATTTATTCATCATTGAATTCAATTTAGTTCGAATGTAGATTCAACACATCAAAGGAAGAAAATATTTTGAACTGATAAAATAAAGATTTATCTTTTATTTACTGTGTTTACTTTTTTTTCCAATTTAATCACACACTGGTAAAACAAACATATGTCAAAGTGATAGTTCCTTGTGATATAAAACAAATATAACTGCGGTTTGATATTGATATTTGTAATTGAACCCTTTGAGGGAATGTTTACTTGTGTATAAATGGAAAAGCTATGTCAAGATTTACATGTTTGATAAAAACCTCACGTGATATTCCTATAGGAACACGCATAACCTTCATATAATTGCACGAACAAATATAGACTGTAATATTTTTCCCTCTTTTAGGGAATATTTTGAAAATTTATTTGACATTGAGAAATAACATATTGTATTTTGTTTTTGTTTAAACCATAGACTGTAAACGTTGTTCATGCAACTATACCCTATTCCACCAGTCGTGGCACCTGACGGATTAGAAGACCTTTACTCACACACACACACACACACACACACAATCGCAGCTAGCCCGGCCGCCAGGCAGATGACTCATACACTGGGGCGTCCAGTAAGCAACTGCTGATTTGATCAAACACAAATTTTAACAAATTTAAATGGCATATTTGAAATCTTCGTTAATTTTTAAAAGAAAATGACACCAAACTCGACATGATTATGTAAACTATTTACAAACAATGTCAGTGACAAATACAATAATTATAATAGAACATAGATGCCATAGATAAACTTTTTTTAAACACGCTACAACAGCAATAGTCGGATAATAGTGACAAAGATATTTAAAAAAAAAAAACAGAGACATTAACTTTAAAACATTCAAAAACAGTAATATTACACATATAAGTAGAATGATTGTTATTATAAGTAGAAAGAACATTTTTTTTTTAATTATTAAAAATCTCAACATTTTATAATCATCAAGTCCTTATTTTAGTCATAAAATAAAAAATACCAAATAAAGTGTCGTCAACAAAATTAATACTTACGTTTAAATACATTATATTGTCATAATCATAATCATGTCGTGTTTGGTGTCGTTTTCTTTTCAATTTAACAAAGATTTCAAATATGCCATTTAAATTTGTTAAAATTAACGATTTATCAAATCAGCAAATGCTTACTGGACGCCCCAGTGTATGAGTCATCTGCCTGGTCGGGCCAGTCAGACCAAGGTGCTTGTGAGTGCGCTTGCGAGAGGAAGGGTCTCTTAATCCTTTAGGTGCCACGGCTGGTGGAATAGGGTATAGTTTGTCACTTTGTGATAATTTTAAATTGTTCACTCTCAGAACATTAAAATCCGGATTTATTTTTTAGCTTATCATACCTGGCTGCACTTGTTTTTGTAGGTTAACGTTGATGTACAATTGCTTACATAGAAATTGACTTATCTTCACGGACTTCTCATAAAGCCCTTTTATTATATTATAATACATTTATTGTCAGATCATCAAAATACATTTTAAAGTCAACTAGTACGTTGACTGAAATAATAAAACAATACAAGTAAAAAAAAAACAAAACAAACTGTTATTACTAATTAAATAACATTTCAAATAAAAAAAATATACGACCTGGACTGGGACTTGAACCCAGAACCTGCAAACGTCACCACAACATGGAACTAGTTCACCCGAATAGTTTAACAAGAACTCACTTCTATTTAGCGATGTTGATACTCGGGTGAAATGGATACTCGCATTACTCGGTTTCAAATGATTTCAATACTCGTATTATTATTTCGAAATCGAGTATCTACGCAGAATGATTTTGCGCATCGAATTCGAACTCAGATTTACCAATCAGATCGTTTTAGATAAACCTACACTTTTGCGTTCTATCTGTTAGACTGATCCACCAAGTATTTATTTTTTCCAACAATATGTGATTGACACTTGTAATACGTAATTAAATGTTATCCTGCCTCGACACAAATTCAGTAATTAAACGTTAGTACAATTATTACCAACATTAATAATTTAGTTGTTATTTAAAATAAGTTAATTTACTATATTTTTTTATAAAGATATAAATATAAATAATAACAATTAAATAATAATTTAATTTACTTTTTGTTAACGTGGAAATAAATGAATATTATTATTTTAAATGGAACTTGTTAATAATATATTTGTTGTACTTACGTCTGCTCATCCAAAATTGTTTCAAAGCATTACGGCCGTTTCGACTATTTATTCAGCCATGGTCACATGCGTTATTTTCGGTACTATATATAGCATATATATATACCTCGTCAACGTTATTATAAAATCATTTAAAACATTAGTACGTATTTGACACACATTTATACACTAACACATTTATTTATACACTTTTAATTTCTTTTTAAAAACACACTTTTTTAGTTTATACGGGAATAACTTTATATAATCGACCGTATCCGGCTGTGATTTAGAACTGTACTTGAAATGTTACTTGAAATGTATTAACGTAATTATTAATATTATTAATATATATTATTAATAACTGTAACGTAATAATTAATGAAATGTACTTTAGAAATGTTACAGTTCTAAATCACAGCCGGATACGGTCGATTATATAAAGTTATTCCCGTATAAACTAAAAAAGTGTGTTTTTAAAAAGAAATTAAAAGTGTATAAATAAATGTGTTAGTGTATAAATGTGTGTCAAATACGTACTAATGTTTTAAATGATTTTATAATAACGTTGACGAGGTATATATATATGCTATATATAGTACCGAAAATAACGCATGTGACCATGGCTGAATAAATAGTCGAAACGGCCGTAATGCTTTGAAACAATTTTGGATGAGCAGACGTAAGTACAACAAATATATTATTATTTAAAAGCTCTCCAGTAAGGTGAAGAATATTAAAAAGGAACTTGTTACCCAATCTAAATCATTTTAACTCAAAATCGTAATGTTTAATTAATGTGTAGTGAAAAATCAGCTTAGAAACTAATATAACGAAAGTAGAAACACCGAGCATTTTGTTTGGAATTGACACAACATTAACGAATATCGTTGTCCGAGGATTTTATTTCGAATTCATTACTCGCACATTACCTCCTCCTTGTTCCTAGTTACGAGGATTTCGTCCGAATATAAATACAAAACCGAGTATTTTAATACTCGGAATGCTCCGAGGATTTTGATACTCGGACTCATCGAGTATTTTAATTCGAACTCACACATCACTACTTCTATTTCATCATTGGACCTGTTCCTCAGCTATCTCTAGGTGGACTACCTTAGGTTCAAAGTAGCTTTTGACATCGCAAACACTTTGTCTGTCTTAGAAACATGTGTTCCATAAGTGTCGCCGACTAACGTACCAAATTTATATTATTGCTCTAAGCCTACTAAATCTATGCTGTGCCAGCTCTACACCTGAGAGTCTAGAGGACAGTATTTTCAATTTAAAGAGGCAGAATTTTTTGCAATGCGACACAAAATTACCTTTAAGTTTTATTGTGCAGGATTCATCACTGTCAGAACTGAATGATGAATTAGGTGGTATAAAATTGTCAGAATCTTAAAAAAATCAGAAAGGCTCTCGTCTGATATTTTATGGTTTAAACAACTTTAAAAACAAACTAAACAATTACTAGAGATTTTCACAGCAACTTTGTTTCGATAAATGTTAATAATTAACAACAAACCGCCAAAACAAAACTACAGCAGCTGATTCTTCAAAATTGATATTGTCAGCTGATTGAACTGCAGTTACAACTTTGTCAAACCCAAATAATTAATATGACTTGTATTGGAGATAGCTACACTTTAGTATTTTGTTGATTGTAAGTGTTAGTATCTAGTGGAGACAATCAAATTTTGAATAATTAAAAAGTTAAAAACAAAATAGTATATGTATATAAAAGTCATAACTTTACTGAACATTAACATATAAAAGATAGAAATTAATGAAATTTTGACTAGTATATTTTAGTTTTAGTTTTCAACATGGCGCTATGCGACTAGGTTATGTTCTTAATCACTTTATTGTTTGGGAAAATGGTTAGTAGTTAATCATTTTTTGTTAAAGTGAAATGTTGTTAAGTTCATCTATTTTATATATACTTTATTTCTTAATCTAAAAATAACGAGACAAAGTAAAAGATATAAAATACAAATTGATGGTTTATTAGACTTATCGTTTCTTGATTTAAGGAAATGACGCATCTCCAGATGCCTCTGTTATCGTAAAGTTAGAAACACATTACCTCGTATCCAAATCAGATTGCATTAACAGTCACAACTCAAAAATGTGTTTGCATTTTTAGAATTCAATTTCCTTTCATATTTATATCAAATATGACAGTCAAGAAACTTTAGCTAATCTTAAAAAAATACACTATTGCACTTTAACAAAAAGTCTTGTCTTGTATTAAGACAAAATGTGTTACCTCATATATTATCAAAATTAATTGTACGTAAAGACTGTTTGAGTTGCTTTGATGGGATTTAAATATTTAGGACATGAAAGTAGGACATTGAAGTTAGTTAGTACAATAATTAGATGGGTTCTTAAAATTACTTTACCGGAAGCTAACGGTTAAATAATATTGCAATAGCTCAAAACTTGAAAGGAGGGACAGGAATGAACACGGGAGAAAAACTTCGCCTATGTAAGTATTTAACAAATCGGATACTTAAAACCAATGAAAAATGAGTAACTTCGAATTTTTGGGGTATCAACATTGCAAATTGAGAAAATAGGTGGGTAAAGAAGAAATGGAACAATAGGTAGCGTGTTGTGATAAGAAAGTGAATATATGGGGTAAATGTGCAGTGAGTGAGTTTTGAATGTCTTAAGATTAGGCAAATTTAAATAATAATTTTTGTAATAATTTTAGATGTCGGTTGCTCCCAAAGAAAATATGTTATTGCATGGTTATTGTTATTATAATTGTAAAATATGTTATTGAATAGTTATTGTTATTTTAATTGTAAAATATGTAATTGAATGGTTATTGTTATTTTAATTGTAAAATATGTAATTGAATGGTCATTGTTATTTTAATTGTAAAATATGTTATTGAATGGTTATTGTTATTACAAATGTAAAATATGTTATTGAATGGTTATTGTTATTATAATTGTAAAATATGTTATTGAATGGTTATTGTTATTATAATTGTAAAATATGTTATTGAAGGGATATTGTTATTATAATTGTAAAATATGTTATTGAATGGTTATTGTTATTATAATTGTAAAATATGTTATTGAATGGTTATTGTTATTATAATTGTAAAATATGTTATTGAAGGGTTATTGTTATTATAATTGTAAAATATGTTATTGAATGGTTATTGTTATAATACGTTATTGAATGGCTATTGTTATTATAATTGTAAAATATGTTATTGAATGGTTATTGTTATTATATTTGTAAAATATGTTAGTGGATGGTTATTGTTATTATAATTGTAAAATATGTTATTGAATAGTTATTGTTATTATAATTGTAAAATATGTTATTGAATGGTTATTGTTATTATAATTGTAAAATATGTTATTGAATGGTTATTGTTATTATAATTGTATAATATGTTATTGAATGGTTATTGTTATTATAATTGTAAAATATGTTATTGAATTGTTATTGTTATTATAATTGTAAAATATGTTATTGAATGGTTATTGTTATTATAATTGTAAAATATGTTATTGAATGGTTATTGTTATTAAAATTATAAAATATGTTATTGAATAGTTATTGTTATAATAATTTTAAAATATGTTATTGAATTGTTATTGTTATTATAATTTTAAAATATGTTATTCTAGGTTGAGATGTAAGTAGAGACAGATCGAAATAATTATGGTTTCAAATTATTTAAAGACTGTATGGTTTTGATAGTCAGTCTTAAATTGATTTAAATAAAATGAATTTTCAATAATTGCTCTTATGGGTAGTAATTGTTCCATGTATTATATTTAAGAATTAGGAAATTAAATAAGATACATTTAACTTTAAAAGATTTCATTGGAGTATTTTCTAGCTATACTCCAGTATACAATTAGAATGTATTAAAAAAAATTTTTTTTTTATTTATTTCTTTTTTCTTCTTTTTTTTTTTTAAAGAGCGAGTGATTGTATTTAGTTAAAAGATATATTGAGTTAAAGTGGGAATGAAAAAAGTATGAGCATATTAAATTAACGTTTACCTGTTGGAACTGGCTACCTCTTTCTATAGTTGCTATACCGATGTCCCCAGAGCTCCAAGTTGGTAATTTTTTATTGGTTATCGATTTGTTAAAAACGTCACATGGATCTGTTACGCCATATGAAAAGAAGTCACCATGACCATATAAAAGAAAAAGAACTTAAGATCCCTCTTATACTCTAATAGCGTCAGGGTCGGAAAAGAACAAGAGTTGGTCAAGAGACCCAAATAGGAAAGGTGATGGAATTGAGGGATATAAACAAAGTCAATATGAAAATTCTGTAGATCCAGCTAGGGTCCGTTGGGATTGTTAAGCACGTACTGGCTATAAAAGTGTAACTTGATGAAAATTAGAACAAAATGCAAATAAAATTATAACGGTTTGGGGAATAATTGTCAAAATCGAAAATGAACGCTGACCGCCGTCATTAAGCTTAAGGACGTGTTTATGGTACAAATGACGAAAGTTTAGATCCTATTTGAATACATAAATATATTTTGAAGACATCATAGATGGTTGTTTTTCATATTTTACTTAGTTGAAATATTTGTTGATGTATAAGCTGAATGAAATTTTTTGAAACTAAGAATCGATATTATTGTGTTAAATCGAGCTTTTATTTTTGTCAATTACAACACACATTTTTTGACAGACCTGTATTTTATTGTAAGTGATGAATTAAAATATTGTTTTTAACTGTTTACAATGGAAAATATTTTAAATGAGTTTTAATCCATTTTGAAACATTTATAAAGAACCACATACACCATAATTAATAATTAAGTGACATATTTTTTTCCAATGGGAACAATATTCTTCCCCTAAAAGTGGTGTCATTAGCAAACAAGTTTCAAAGTAAGTTATAAAAGATGGGATAGTTTATGGCATTCACTGTAAAGAATTGTTCCTATCTTAATACACTAATATCAAATACTATATAATCTGTGGAGAGCTACTGATTACAAGGTATTCAATACATATTTCTAAATTTACTCCGCAAGCCAGCTTTAATGAGTGGTTTTTCAGTTATGTAACTTCGCCATGGCGCTCCTCGAAGCCGTACCGCACCTCCCCTCGTCTGTGACGATTTCTCTCCTCAACACGCTTTTATCGATATGTCTGCTTGTTGTACTCGTAATCATTTAAATATCACTTTAAGGTCAAGGTCACATATATATTACACTTTTTACGATAACTGCGCTGTTTGTCGTCATAGAGATGTATGATTAGTACCATTTCGTGCATAATTGAAATATGCAAATTTGAATCTAATTTAGTCCGTGACAAGTTGAATAACGTCAAGATGTAAACAAAAAAACGTTTAAAATGGAAGCCAATTCTGCATTTTCAATGCGATTTTTTAAAATTGAAATTTGGAAAATTGGAAGTTACAAAAGGTGGGGTAGTTTATGGCCTTCACTGTAAAGAATTTTCCTATCTTAATACACTAATATCAAATACTATATAATCTGTAGAGAGATATTGATTACAAGGTATTCAATACACCTTTCTAAATTTTACTGCGCAAGCCAGCCTTAATGAGTGGTTTTTCAGTTATGTAACTTCGCCATGGCGGTCCTCGAAGCCGTACCGACCCCCCCTCGTATGTATTTTTTATTTGGTTTTGGGGATCCATGAGAGAGAAAGTTTGTGTAATATTTTTCATCGTAATTTGTATTTAAAAAAATAAATAAATAAACATTATCGTTGTTTTGTTTTATGGTCAGGGTAGGTACCATAATAGCCCCTATTCGATTTGATTTAATTATCTCCAATATACAAGTTCACTTTCCATATAACCAAAACCCCAACCACAAATCACTATTCAGATTGATTCCAGGAATTGAATCATAAATATGATTCTTGAAAGTGAAACTGTCAATTTGTGACAGGGCAGAATAATCGTTCTGTTTTGTTGCTATACATTGTAAACTGTCATTGGATGTAACAACAACTGCGTGAATCAATAGACGTAAAGTAAACGTGTGATTTATTGCTCCTGTCGAAGGATAAACACATAAAGATGAAAGATTTTAGAAAGAATTTGTTTTAAATTTCACTTTAGTCAATTTATTCTTTCTTACGCAGTACACGTATCAATTCGAGCTCCGTTTGATGACTGAGCTATACGTATTATGACTTTAGAAACAAAAAAAAAAAAAAAAAAAAAAAAAAAAATGTAACTAGTCCGTCCGTCATGGTTATGGTTATAGAGTGTAGATAAGTTTAACAATGGACACCAATATTAAGATACAAACATGAGATTTTATATAGGAGATTAAGTATACTCATACAGAAAACAAATTGTAATTTTGAAAAAATCGCATTGAAAATTCAGAATTGGCTTCCATTTTAAACGGTTTTTTGTTTACATATTGACGTTATTCAACTTGTCACGGACTAAATTAGATTCAAATTTGCATATTTCAATTATGCACGCAATGGTACTAATCCCACATCTCTACGACGACAAACAGTGCAGTTATCGTAAAAAGTGTAATATATGTGACCTTGACCTTAAAGTAATATTAATTTAAATGATTACGAATACAACAAGCAGACTTATCGATAAGAGCGCGTTGAGGAGAGAAATTGTCACATACGAGGGGAGGTCGGTACGGCTTCGAGGACAGCCATGGCGAAGTTACATAACTGAAAAACCACTCATTAAAGCTGGCTTGCGGAGTAAAAGTTAGAAAGATGTATTGAATACCTTGTAATCAGTAGCTCTCCACAGATTATATAGTATTTGATATTAGTGTATTAAGATAGGAAAAAATTCTTTTCAGTGAAGGTTATAAACTATCCCATCTTTTGTAACTTACTTTGAAATTTGTTTGCTAATGATACCACTTTTAGGGGAAGAATATTGTTCCCATTGAAAAAATATGTCACTTAATTATTAATTATGGTGAATGTGGTTCTTTATAAATGTTCAAAAATTGTAAAACTCATTTGAATTATTTTCCATTGAAAACAGTTAAAAACAATATTATAGTTCATCACTTACAATAAAATACAGACCCGTCAAAATTTGTGTGTGTGATAATTGACAAAAAGAAAAGCTGGATATCACACAATATCTAAAATTAAAAATTCAGCTTGTTTTGCACTCCATGTTATTTCACATACTTTCAGTCCTGCTCTAATTAAATCCGTATGTTTTAAATATGTGTACTCTACCTCAGATATGGTGTTAACCTTTTGGGGTAATTTGGTAGAATATGAAAAAAAAATTGTATTCAAAATAAAATAATTAGAATAACTTGTAATTTAAAATGTCGGCGATTTTGTAAAAAATAATTAAATTTTTTAAATTTTCAACTCTTCCCTGTATATATATATATATATATATATATATATTCTAAAAGTTTGATTCTACGTTTTTGGCAATGTTAAATTGCTGAAGTTATTTTTGACAGAACGAAAATAGCATTTATCCCAAGCTATCTCGTCTTCTTAAAGTCTGATGTATGTGTAAAGTTTAAAACTGCCTTCAACTGATATTACACTGCGGCAAGACAACGTTTGGTAGAAATATTTCTCACCGATTGAGCAAAAGTCATTTGAAGAATAATGCAGTTAGTTTAATGTCCTTTGCAATAAAAGAAAAAAATTAACCTCAATCAACTTTACGTTTTTACAGTTGGTATAACGGAGGTTTTGTCGTTGTTAGGTGGGCATTACTGCAATTGTTATAGCTTAATTATGGTGGTGTGTGTATTAACCTGTTTCTAATGTTATTCATTTTAGACAATGCAAGCTAAAGTGTAATGAATGTTTGAGTTGAAACCTTTATACAAAATTAGTTTTGTTTGGAAAGGAATAAAGATTTTAATTCACTTCCATCATATTGTTAAACATTGTACAACATGCGGAAGATTGTGTAAAGGACGCATCATAATCTGAGTGTTTAGACTGTCAGGTATCAAGTCACTTTACACCATGGAAAAAATAAAGAATTCGATGTCTGTAGATAAAGGAAGGAGAAGTGTAGGATATAATCAGAGGAGGAGGTTCAAGGAGTGCCGGAGTTCAGCTAACTGGGAATCTTATTAAAAAATGAAATTCAAATTAGTAATTAAATAGAAAGCACCATAATGAGTGGAAATATTGTGATCACCAAAACATATTAAAATACAAACTACTAAAAGGAAGGATTAAAGTATCTAAAGGCACTGAGACGTGGCCTTTCACGAAAAGATATGAAAATGACTTCGGAATATTTGAAAGAGAATTTACGAGAAAAATCTTTGGTCATGTAAGAGAAGGATGGCGTATATTAAATAACAACTGAGTGAAGAATAATGGATGGTGAAATGTAGTGAAGTTCGTAGAGTAAAAAAGATTAGGGTGTCTGGGACATGTAATCCACAAGCACAACAGTATGACAAAATAGAGACAGTTGAGAGATGAGGTCGTCCAAGGAAACGATGGTTGTAAATATTGAGGAGGACCTAAGTTGGGTTTAGGTCATTGTAGAGGTTGTGCTGCAGAACCGAAGGAGTGGACACTGATTGTGTCGAAGGACAAGGCTTATCATGGGCTGTGCAGCTGAAAGATAAGGATAATTCCTAACAGATCTTTTATGTATTGGTGTTTTAAATAAAAAGGCTTAAAAGCATTTTGAAAGCGTTAACGATAGTAAAAATTATTCCCGGCCTCTCTATACCTTCTTTACACAGTCTTAAATGTCTAAGAAGTATGATTATGCCAATATGACTGTGATAAATATTATAGGTGTTGTTTCTCTTAACACAAACTGTTCACAAAATCGAATCATACTTAAGACAATGTTTTTTTTGCAAATTAGAATATTACAAATTGTGATAAACTGAGTAGACGAGTTATGTATTGCAGAGACAACATTCGTTATGAGTGTACGTAAATAAAAACAGTTGAATTAAAGTTTTAGGTGTGTCATCATTTTGATTATAGTAAAACATACAACCATTTTCGGTGAGGTAATTGAGAAAATAGGAATCTTAATGTTTTGTAAAAATTAAAATTAAAATTGTAATTATTAATATTTTTGTGAAAATAATACTTAATATCATTATAATTATTTGATTAATGCTGTAATTTAAATTTATTTTTTAATATAATCACAAATATTTAATTAAGAATGATTTACATTGTTTTTAATACATACACATTTTATTAATTTGATTTTGCATGCATCTTTAAGATTTTTTTTTACGTGTTATGTTTTTAAATTAATTATTGTTGTACTGTATTGAGTTTAGTCGCAGAGAGGACTTGATGATGTCCTCAATACAGAAAGAAACCAGTCAATATCATCTTCTCTCTATAATATTTTCTTGTAAGATGAACGAACACAAAATTTTGATTTTATCAAAAGTTTGGCAATAAATGCAAGAACATACTTAAAGACAATGTTTATTACTTACTAGTGTTAGGAATTAGGATAGATTTAGTTAGGAATATAGTCTAATCTCTTTTTGAGAAGCCAGAATGACAACAATAATTGTGATAGACCTGGAAAAATGATGAAATTGCTTACCCTGCAAGCAAGGCAGACGTCGTTGATGCTACAAACATATATAAAACCTTGGGTGGGAGAAAACTTGGTAAGTGGGCCAAGATTGATCAAGGAAGGTGCTGCAGGAATTTTTGATGATAGGCAGACGAACTTGGCGTGTATGAGCTACCTAGGAGTATTGAGACTTCAGATGAGCATCCATGAGTGGCAAGCAGGGTGAGCAAACTTCATGTATAAACCTTGTAATTATATCAGAGACAAGTAATTATAAAATATAACGTAGAATCAGATCTGTGAGTCACAACAATTAGAGTCATTCTGGATTATTAGTAATAATAAGGATATTGTACTATTGTAATAAGATATGAGATAGTCATTGTTAATAATAATTGTTAATAAAAATAAATTAAGTACAGAACCAGATTTAATTGTATTGAAAGTTAAAGAACCCAGGCAGTAAAAGGAACTTCCTAACAAATCCAAATTTGTTAGAGGAGCCATTCCTAACACTAGTATAAAAATTATAGGTTACATCCTGTAATCGCAATCAATCGATCACCGTTTTTTCGCTGTTTTCAGTATCGTGGCCTCAATAGATTACATATTTTTTTCAGACTTGCCGCCCCTTCATGATCGTTGCTGTATTTACGTAAACACTTTATCAGCCATTAAAATTGACGTAGGTCTATACTGTGATCACAAAGACATTTTTAAGAATTGTACTTATAATTTACTGACAAGCTAAAGTTTAGTTATAATTAAAAGCAGATTTAGTTTTTTACATTTATAAAGACAGTACATATTTTAACATAGGTAACTCAGTAAATAAAACCGTGAATTTCTTTTACCTGGTTTAAGAGATGTCAAAAGATATTCGAAGACAACGAGGCATGATGATTGAAGATGATGTCATGACTTTGTTTTTAATTTAGAAAGAAAAAACTATGCACATCTTAGTGAAGCTTTTTTATTAAACTTTTTTCAAATAACAAAGATAGCTCAATTTACATGATGACATTAATGTAAAGCTTAAAAATTTAGAAAAACTCTCCGATGTAATGTCATCACGGCAAGACTCGGTTTTAATGAATTCCTTATCGCCTCTTTTTTTGGTACCGTTAGAATTGCCTACGGCAAGAGTCACCTGACGCTGTTTCCAGAGTTCAACGCTAGGGTACAGCACTTCCAGGCAGTAAGTTTTCTCTACTTTAAATAAAAAAATACGTATTTCGGTACAGAATATAATTGAAAATGTTAAAATAAAGGTCAGTTTAACGAGATTTTGGTTCATATCTCGTCTGTTTTTCAACGTTTAACAAAATAAATTGATACAGAATTGGAGATTTAATTTCAGTATGCAAGGGTACTATTCTCATATCTCTAAGTAAGACAAATAAGAAAGTTATTGTCAATAATGTAATTTAGAAACGCCATCACCCCCAAAAAAAAAAAAAATAAATAAAATCATACTTGTCAGCTACGACACTCGCCAGGGCTCGCCACTAACGCGAGCAAAGCGAATGGAGACGACGTCAAAAATTAGTCATTTACGCGATTAAGAGGTTCAGAAAACCTGTGTAACAACTGTTAACAAACCAATACTGAACTACTTATATTGGTTAATATCACTTCATCTAATACTGTTTTTGTTTAACATTTTTACAAGGTACAAGAGACTATTTTCTAAATTTGTTTCAAGGATATGTTTTAAATACATTGTGTGATCGGGCAGGGTAAGTACCATTAACCTATTTTTAGAATTGTATTTGAATTAAAATAAAATGAGATAAATGTATTCAGAGAAATACAACATCTGAAGTAAATAAAACTCGTGCCAGAGGATATATTAAATTTCTCACCAGAGTAGATCATCTTATGGATATAAAAGAGTTATTCTAATGCCATACACTTGGTGTATGACCCGGAACTGAACTGCTTTAAATAAGACAGGTTTCCGGTTTATTTCAGAGCGAATCTGTAAAAACATTTGTCATTTCCGTTCGACGAAAAGTATATTTTAAAGGAGTTGGATTTCTGTAAGAGCTGTAACAGAGATTTAATAACCCACTGGTTCATATCCGGTATATTTGTAGTAGAAATGGTGTCTGTCTTATCCCTTTATATGTATAAATATTCTTCAAAAAAGAAACTAAAGTTGTATTTACTTTTATCAAAGAATGCTATTTAGGTATTGAAAGAACTAATACATATTTTGTATTATCTGTATATGTATGACAGAACAGGGAGGTTGCTATTGTTAACAATTAACAAATAATACTGTTTTACCAAAATTTCATAACCGATAAATTCTTTCTGGTTTTTAATCTGTAAGGTTAATCAATGGTATGAAAATAATCATTATTTTTATGATAACAAATTCTAATTGTAATACAAAGAAACAAAAAAAAAAAACTTCAACCAGTTTAAATACAAATTAAATTACACAGATCATGAACAATTGTGGTTACAGTAAAGAGAAAGTATCTGAAAGTTTTTATAATAAGGATTAATATCGTAAGCTTAAAAATAAAGTAAAACAAGATATCAGAAGTTCTAAAGTAAGAAACTCTTATGAATTATTCAACAGAAATAAATCCTTGTCAGCCTTATGGGGGGAGTGTTAAAATATGGCGTGATCTAGGTAAAGAGCAACGCTTGCAGTTACTTTGTGTTGTAACTAAATAAAAACGATCCTCATGTTTGCCTCTACAACATATTTTTAACTATTTATTTCGCACAAACACACAACGATATTTGCTATACTTTATATAAGTATTAGTTTATTTAGTTATATTAGAAGAGAAATCTTACTACTAAAACATTGTGAAAAGTCAACTAATCTGAAGCGTTTTGTTTCTCAGTGGTTTAAGGTATCACCTCTGTGATCAACTGTAATTGTGGATGTGCATAAAATCCAGGATACAAGGTTTATTCTATGCTGTTTGGTTCTTTCCAAGCTGTTGTATGGAGGAGGGAAGGCCCAATGTTAATAAACGGTGGTTGGTGGAGTGGATGTAGAGGGGTCGGTTGGTATTCAGCTGCACTGAACACGTTTAAAAAAAAATGTAGATGCATTAACTACAGAAAATAAACAAATTAACAAAAAATGAACCATGTAAATGTATTAAAAAATTAAGAAAAGGTTTCAATAAAAATAGATATTAAAAAAAAAAATGTTTAAAAAATGTCAATCCTTTTAAAACACAAATCTGAATTTATTGTTGTTGGAGGTTTATTATTTTTTGTCAATTTTACTGTATACAACGATTGAATAACAAAGTTGAAATTAAATCACACCTTAAAAAATATTCAACAAATTTAAGGTTACATTTTACCTCAATCATCTAGTAGCTGCCATGTTTGAACTTATATGTTCTTCAAAATTGAAGTCACAAATAAATAGAAAATATAACTGTATAAAAATCAACATAATTGTAGCGTCACTGGTTCCCTATGCACTTCTCACGCTTAACCTCAGCACTCCAACAAGAGTCTCACGATATAAATCAGCTGCCAGTACTGAGGAAGGAAAATAAGAATTCTAAAATACTTACTCCATTTGTTACGTCACCTTTCAGACAATAGTTGGTTTTCACACTGACTTATAGCCTTGTTTATCGGCCAAAGTTTATGTAAAAGTTGAATTTTAAAATTTAGCTAAGAACATTTTTTCCTTGCCGTTTAAAAACAAAAGACGTTGCAGGAATCATAAACAGTGTAAAATTGAGAGTGATATAGACATGTTTTAAGACAAAGCGATATTTATCGTTATCACTTAATAAATAAAAACTGTTTTAGCAAATAGATAACGTGTAAACATCTGTTTAAAACCCACTTGGTGTTAAATGTTTATCAGTAATATAATGTTATGTAGCTTATTTAGAAATCACGTTTATCAAAACAACAGTCATGTAGCTAAGTACTGAAAGGGTAAATATAATTTCTTTACCATCAATCCCAGTTATGTCTCCTTTCGCTTGCTTTGTCTGTTACATCAAGTTCTGAATGTAATAGGACATAATGAAAGCGTAGAATTCATTGAAGTATTTTACTGGAAGACGTATTTCGGCAATTGTAAAGGCGCTGAGTAATATAGGCAGTCTGACCCTTTAAATGTTGATAATTTTTTTTTAATTATTATTAAGACTGGGGAGAGTATTTTATAAAACCTCCTGCACTGCGACCTAGTTAGATCTTTTTTGCCCCCCTCTTATTGGACTCAGAAGAGATCTTTTGTCTTTGACAAAATTGATCAGACCCCTGGTCGGGAGGTGTAGTAATTCTTCTTCCGAAATGAAGATAAATTCTAGAAATTTATGTCTTTTTTGGCACAAGGCCGGGAACTCCATGGTGATGTGTTCCATGCGTTCCACCTCTTCACCACAGTACCTGCAAATATCATCGTCCACCAGGCCTATCTTACTTAAGTGATACCTGCAATGGATATGTCCTGTTAGTATACCACAGAGGAGTTTTAGCTCTCTTCTGCTTAGGTTTAGCACTTCCTTCCCTCTCTTTTTATTAGGGCTAAGGAACTTCTTGGAATGTATAAGAATCGGCATGTATTCCAAATTCTGTTGATTACTTTGTTGGCTCAGTTGGTAATAACCTCCTGGTAATCCCTAGGGCCAAATCCATACATAGGAAATGGCCCTGTAAAGGGTTTAGATGCACCAAGTTTAGCTTGCTGATCTGCTTCCTCGTTGCCTGCTATTCCCTCATGCCCTGGCAGCCAGACAAGTTCAACTTTATTCTTGTCCGCCAGTTGGTTTAGGGCCTGATGGCACTCGTGAAGCTGATAAATAGTTTACTAAATGTTGTTAAAAACACAGCTGTTCCTTTCCTGGTTAGTTGTTAGAATTTTTCATCCTGGTTAACCAAGGTGTTAAGGCGTTTTAAGAACAACATGTCGTTATAAATAGTGACGCCGTATCTATAAGCACTGTGTGTATTGCAAATTTTACCTTCGTTACAGACAGATTCTCAAAACAACAAAATAGATTAAATAGTTTAGTTTTGTACATCTAAAATATAATTTTGTCAAAATTGTTGTTTTCTTTGCAACTGGATAGTAATCAACACCGTCAACTTCCTCTTTAATAAACCACTGTTTATTTATAGTGGGCCCTCCACCCAAAATAGCACAGGCTGGAAACAAGCAAACTGCATAAAATAAAGCTAGTGGCCTGAGTGGGATTCAAACACAGATCTCAAGTGCCACTCTTGATTAGAGAAGTGATGCCTTTAACCGCTTAGAAACCAGAACACTTAGGAAAAGTTACGTTTTAACAGAGTTTCGTAGTAAAACTCCTATAATATTATAATTTAAAATGAGTACTTTCAAAACTTATAGTAAAATATCAATGAGATGTTGTAAAACTTACAGGTTACACTTCTATAGTGAGCATGCTATTTTTCCTTTCCAAAAGAATCTAAGTGATATTTTGCTTGCTGTTTAGTAAACAACTTTAGTTTTTTTCTGTACAGGTGTTATTTGTATGAAATTGAATATGTCATTATTTTTGTGTCAGAGAGAAGTATATATATATATTTTAAATAAAATAAATTGAGTCGAATACAGTTAAATACAAACTACAAGAATACAAATACAATATAGAATTAAATGCAGCCTGTGCTGGAGATGATGCAATAAATATCAGATCTCTTTCTGGAGATTAAAATCTTCACACCACCCCTACCTCAATGGATCAGTAACCGGGAACTGAACCGCTCTAAATAAGATGGGTTTTCCATTTATTTCTAGTCAGTATAAATGTTTGTAATGTCCTGTTTTTCGAAAGCAATTCGTGAAAGAAGTTATATTTAAATAAGAGTCAAATTTATGTTAATATGGATTTGAAACCTTTCTGAATCATTTCCGGTTTGGCAAAATTAGAAATTGTGTCTGTATATATGTATGCGTTTTTGAAGAATTAAAAACATTTAATTTGTTAACTTCAGCAAATGCTATTTTAACAATGAAAAAAAAAACAACTTAGTAATTAATTATTCGTAGACAGAACTGAATCTGTTGCATTGTATTGCAACTTTACTTTCTTAAAACAGTTGTATAAAATCAACTTAAATTTATCGTCGCTAGCTTCCCACACACTTTCTGCCTTTAATGTACTGTAAAAACTCTCAGCACGCCAACTATAAGAATTTTAAAACATAACTCAACTTCCAGCACCGTAAGACGTAAAAAAAATTCCAAAGAACTTACTCCATTTGTTACGTCACCTTTCAGACAAAACTTGTTTTTCGCAATGTAATTTATAACTTAACTTATAGCCTTGTTTATCGACCAAAGTTTGTGTGAAGTTTATATTTGTAACTGTAACCTTGAAGAAAGACATATAAATAGTCACCTAAACGTGAAGTAACATATCGTGGGGAAAACCATAGTTGAATGAGCGTGTTTTGAAATAAGTATTATAAACGTTGATAATCCATTTATAGATTTATTTGAACAAATTCTTCTCTTTTTTAGTTAATACATGTACTAAAAATAATATGCAGAATTCGGTTGTTCTGTTCAGTTGAATACTATGCAACCCTCGTCAACGTTTACTCAAGCCAACCACCGTTTATTTATAGTGGGCCCTCCCTCCTCCATATCACAGGTGAATGAACCAAACTGCACAGAACAAACTTTGTGTTCTAAGTGGGATTCAAACTTACGATCTCCGGTGCCATTTTTGAAGAGAGAATAACGCCTACCACAGAGCAAGTTGAACATTAAGGAATAAATAACTTAATTCTATAGTTTAATTTGTATGACTTGTTTACGAATAAAAAATACTTGCAAGGACAAGAATCTATACTTTACGACACAGAATATGTAAAGAAAAAACGTTTGATACCCAAGGGAAAGAGAAAGAGAGAAGTTGTACAATATGACGTCTTATTTTCTTGCAATGATTTATCTTCTATCCCGGTATTCCCTTGAGTCCTGTAGTGAGTACAGGAATATCAGGAATATATGAAAATATAAGTAATATAAGATCCAATCTTTTTTTGGATTGGAATAAAGTCAATGAATTTTTATAAAATATAAAAATGTAATTGATGAAACATTTGGAGGAGATTGCTTCGTGTCATTTATTGAAGAGAGATATAAAGGAAATGCAATGATAGAAGTACAGTTCCACTGTTAGACAGTTGGATATAAAATAGATACTACCTTCATTAATTACTATTTTATAGTTTCGGATTTTATAGAAATTGTACTTCAAGTTTTAATAATTGTTGTTTTGGAACTATATTAAAATTTAAGTTGTCTAAATAGAGCATAGAGCAAAAGGTTAGAATAGTGGTCTACTAGAAACAAAATCGAGGGTAATTATTTTTTCCTAATAGATACCAAAGAGTTTTCGTAAACAAAATTGCGTACACACGTATCTAACCACGTTTGTAGGTAATATGTTCCGATTTGTATGTACACTAAGATTTTCAAAGAAACATAATTTCAAACATATAATCGTCTTGTTTGTTGGCAAACGATTGAGTAAAGATTATTCGAGGGTTTGGAGTATAAATGTTTTATGCTCTGTTTTGCTTTTGAATTAAGGCGATAATAAAAGAGAGGTTTTAAAGTATATATTTCAAATCACAGCCATGTTTAAATATTTCCTATTCTGCAAATTTTCCAAATTTCTGTTATGTACAATAATGTTTGAGATTGATTAATGGTTGATGGTATAAAACAATATTAATTTTTATCACGATTAAGAGATCATCCCGTCTCATGATCATCTACAGATCTCTCATAAAACTTCAGATTTTATTGCTCTAAGGAACTCATCACATAATATATTGTGACGATACGACTGGTTAGGCACCGGAATCTTGATCGCAAAATAGTTGCGTCGGGGAACGTATTTTTGTTGCAGTTAAACGAACAGGAAGAGAAAAAAGGGAAGAAGTGACCATGAACTGGACAGGACACGTGTAATGTTCTCCCATTTTATTTAATTCATTTCATTAGATCAAGATTTCAAAATTTACAAAGTGAGGCTAAATTAAGGATAATGGCGTTCTGAAATTATCGGGAAGGCCTGTGAAACAGTCGGACCGCTATGCGTATTTTTAACTAGGTGAGTTAGAAATAAGCTTACAGCCATGACCACCCATATTACAGTTAGTGTTGTGTGTTATAGTTTAAGTATTATACACAGTTTTAAGTCCTCCAAAATAATTAATTATAATTAATTTATTTAGATCTGATTACCAAGGGTGATGTTTGGTCCAACAGGGATAAGAGATTAACCGACCTCACAGGTTATGGGGATATGTTTTCTTTCGATAAGCCTATTTATTATACCTTAAACCATATCCCCAGTATTACGTGGCAATTTATCTCCAAATGTAAATAACCTCAATATCCTGAACAAATTTCTTCCCTGGGAAACTCCCTCTATTATTTAATTTACTCTGAAGATGTTATAAAAGAGGTTTATTTGTAAGAAAATTTTAAGAATTAATTGCTAAGCTTCTTCTTACCATTCCTTTTTAAACCGACAGATGCAATAAATTTATAGAATTTATTAATGAAAAGAGTAATCATTTTATGATGTAATGTCTCATGTTTATGATAAAGAAGCTTAAGAAAAACAGTGAAAGGAGATCCGAAACTAATTGAAATATAAATTAAATTCGACATCTCATGAACGATCCTCTTTTTGCTGCAGCAAAGGGAAATAATCTGAAAAAAGTTTCCTAAGTTAAATGCTGTTGTAAATTATTCAACAGAAATAAACCCTTACCTTATGGTGAGGTGTTAGTATATGTTGTAGTTTAGCTAAAGAAAAATTGTGTTTGAGAAAGTTTACGCAAATTTTTTTCACTGTTAATTAATATTGTATGTGGATGTGTGGGTACGGAAAACCAGGTAACCTGGAGTGTACCGTCAAGTCCCAGGTGGAGCATGAAGAGACACCGAAACCGTAGTGGTCGTAAATGGTGGTCTGTTTACGATCACGGGCCCGCGACCATTCTGGGCATCGGGACGAAGCTGAGAAATCAGTCATAGCTAAAAATGGTACCACGGGGCAAGGGAGCCCTGACGGATATTTATATTTGATCATAGGTGGTTTATTGACTTAAACAATACAGTTGTTTTTCCTATTTCAACCCACAGCGAAACCAATGTTGTCACAAGAAGTTATGTATACTGGAAAGTTTGGGTGTCACTGATTGTTATACAATCAAGAATTAAATAACCAGGGACTACCTCAATAATCGAGATCAAAAACACACTATAATGGAGATAGTGGATCTGCATTGTTATTTATAATTAAATTTCAAAAACAAAAAAGTTTCTTGTAATAAAATTGGGAGTACGTTTTAACTACGATTAACATCCTGACTTTAATGTTCGGTATCCGAGATACAAGATTACCCCAACCGTAAAGAAGTTTGGTCTTGAGTTACAAGTTACTTGATCCGAAACTATGTTTTATGTATTAAAAGTTTGGTGACAGTTATTTGAAAAGAGAAATGTAGAAAGTTGAACTGTTATTGCAGTTTTAGAATGACATGCAGATAAGTTGACGAGTTTAATGAAAGTAATTGTTATTATTATTGTCTGCGCAATTAGTAATAATGTTGGTGAGATTCACATTCTCCTACAAGATTTACAGCTGGTTTTTAGAAGATTTATTAATTTATTTAATCTATTATTAAAATTAATCTTTTAATTAAATCATCAATTTCAGTTTCTAGAACATTGATTAACTGCTAATCGACCATTAAAGATATTTATAAAACTCAGTCTTCTCACATTTTTAAATGCTGTACTATATAAAATATTATTGTGTTATGATATAACTTAAATTAAAAATCCCTGATTTAATTGTACTGTACATTTGAAATTGTATAATAGAAATATTTGTGCTATAATAAATCCAACTTTAAACCAGCTTTTACAATTTAAATAAAAGATAATTATGTAATAACTATACTCTCTACCAAAACGTATAGATGACGACAGTGTCACTGTTCTGAACGCTGCGCTCGGAATGTTATTAGATGTAATTTGTAAATATCTGTCAGTTAGATTTAACAATTATGAACAACTAATTTAAATACAATTGTTCTGTACTTACAAACTATCCTATAGAAAATGATTATATATCATTCTAAAATATTGTAAAATCTTCTGAAATTATGTTCAGTACTGTGGAACTGCTACTTACGCAGCTGTATTTACTTTATTTTAAATTCTAACAAGATTTCGGTTTTGTAGTATCTTGGTAGAAACATCAATAGTAAACACAATAGTGTAGGAGACGAGTAGCTATTGATGAAACAATAATTTAACAACTGAACGCTACAGGATTATACAGTAGCCTCACACTAGGAGTGTGTCTGGTGTAATGGGCGTGTCCTCCCTTCCACTTGCTTCTCTAACCTGACTTGACGGTACAACCCATTCCAAGAAAACTAGCTACACAAATTACTGTTTAACTACATTTAATTCTTAAAGTTTAAGTACAAGTTAATTCTTAAAAGTTAAATTTTGTGAACGTTTTATTCTTATTTACACCGATAAAAGAAAAGAAAGCGGGTTAGGCGTTTACACAGAAGCATTTAGGGTTTATACTTTTTTATTGGGGTTGTACCGCTGAAAGAAAACGCAACAAACGAAGTGTGGGGTCCTTCTTTTCCTCTCTATCCCAGACATATACCTACCTTGAGGATACTGTACTTTGTAGGCTATAGATCGTGAAATACATTGTCCCTGATTTTAAAATTACTTATCTCATATATTTAAACAGAAACATATATAATGTCTACAATTACCGGTAAAGTATAAAATTACAAAAAGTAAAGGTTATAAAATTTCTTAAAATTTTAGTGAAATATGAAGATTAACGAGGCACACTCGTTCACTTAAATATAACTATTCAGGAATAATATTGATGGAAAACCAAACTGAATCTTGTAGGTCATCAATAAAAGGTGAAGTTACTGAGGACGTGTTCAAGGCACAAGCGATGCAAGATTAAGTCCTATTTAAATATATACAAATATTTCAAAGATTGGTTAAATTGTGCAGCTACACCTATCATTACTCATTTAATTTAAAATACATACGTACTGTTTCAGCAAAATCGGTCTGACATAGCAGCCTCTAGAGGTTTTACTAAGATATTTTGTACTGAGGTACAGGCAATATAACTACATTTAGTAGCAATGTAAATTCACAAATTTTGATACAGAAGTAACTGTTACTAACTGTCCTGGTTAGTCGACAGATTGAAGGTGATATTTCTCTGATAAAAAGTGACACCATTTCTCGTAAGTTTAAACCGCACCCAAGAGAAATGTTTAATCTGTACAATTTTATTTTTTCCAACATATGGTATTGTGGAAGGCGGCCACTTTAATAAACGGTGGTTTTTATAAAGGTTGTATAAAACCATAGAATCTTTTTATTTGGCGTTTGTTACCATTTCGATTATAATGAAGCATTAGAACCATTTATGGAAAATACATTTTAAAAAAATAAAATAATTGCTATTTTAAAAATAATAGAGAATAGTAAATAAAATATTGAAATTCCTTCAAAGAAACAAAATAATAATATATATAAACATAAACAAATGTTTTGTTTAGAAAACATTCTGGTTCATTAGAGAGTGATTTTACAAAACGTTTTATCAAATTTAATCGTAAAATAATATGCAAATCTGAACTGCATGAACAAACGTAAGCAAATGTACTAGTGGACAATATGTAAATTATAAATATATTAGTTCATGAAGTGATTGTATGCAAATTGAAATTATATTGGAAAACAATATGCAAACAAATCTGGTCAATCAGGAGAAAGTTTGTGCGAGGTTTTTGAACTGTTTGGTAAGTTTGTAAAATTATTTAAAACAATTGAAATAATTTAATACGATGATGAACCTTACTACAGAAATATAGTGAAAAAATTATTATTCCTAACAGTTCTGGTAGCTCAGTGGTTTAAGTAGTCACGAGTGTCGACTGAAATCATGGTTTCAAATTAATATGCAAATCGGAATTGTATGAACAAATAAGTCAATGTGATAGTGGACAATATGTAATTTAGAAATATATCGGTACGTAAATGGAATTTTTGCAAATGTAAATTAAATTGTATATGTAAATTATTTAAAACAGTTATACCAATCCCATGATTAAGTTAATAAAATGTATTAAATGGGAAAAAAACATTTGTAAGAACTGTGGAAATAATTTGTGAGATTTCATTTCCTTTTCAACTCTGCTGAATGAAATGAAGGAAAACCTCAAACTGTTTCCTGAATTCTCTAATTTTATTAACTTTCCGAAGAATGTCCTGATTTTAGTCCGTTCCAACAAAAGATTTCATATTTATAATAAATAATTTCATATATTTCTGATATTCCTGTACCTACTACAGGACTCAGGGAATTGCAGCTATGATACAAGAATAGAAGATAAATCATTGGAAGAACTGAAGTATGTCCTGACTTTAGTCCATTCCAACAAAAGATTTCATATTTATAATAAATAATTTCATATATTTCTGATATTCCTGTACCTACTACAGGACTCAGGGAATTGCAGCTATGATACAAGAATAGAAGATAAATCATTGGAAGAACTGAAGTATGTCCTGACTTTAGTCCATTCCAACAAAAGATTTCATATTTATAATAAATAATTTCATATATTTCTGATATTCCTGTACCTACTACAGGACTCAGGGAATTGCAGCTATGATACAAGAATAGAAGATAAATCATTGGAAGAACTGAAGTATGTCCTGACTTTAGTCCATTCCAACAAAAGATTTCATATTTATAATAAATAATTTCATATATTTCTGATATTCCTGTACCTACTACAGGACTCAGGGAATTGCAGCTATGATACAAGAATAGAAGATAAATCATTGGAAGAACTGAAGTATGTCCTGACTTTAGTCCATTCCAACAAAAGATTTCATATTTATAATAAATAATTTCATATATTTCTGATATTCCTGTACCTACTACAGGACTCAGGGAATTGCAGCTCTGATACCAGGATAGAAGATAAATCATTGGAAGGATTGAAGACGGCATATTGTACAACTTCCTTCTCTCTCACTCTCCCTTGGGGTAGCATATCTATTCTACTTTGCATAATGTGTGACGTACAAGTGTAGTAAAGGTTTTTCTATATCATACAATTCTACGGCGTACACCTAACGTAGAGCAATTTTAGACAAATCCGATTTTTAGAACACGGAGACATGATGCCTCCACAATGCTTTACAGCCCAAACGTGATTAGATCTCGATGACATTTGGTCGGCGAGGTTTTAATAAAAGTTCTAAGTATCTTAAAATTTACAGTTAGCAGAAATAAGAAAAACAAAATTACATTTTCTTAAAATTAGCTTGACGGTGTTTCTGAAATTTTACTCACGGTTAAACTTAAAGGACCAAAAGAAATCTGTTCAATAATGTCGTGACTGTATAGTGTGTACGTAAGATAGCGGCCACAGAAATGAGATATAAACGTGAAATTTGTTATAGGGGACCATAGTGTGCTGTTACGGTTCCGAGAGAGAGAGAGAGAGAGAGTCGAATATAGTCAGCGTGATGAGCGAGATTCTAATTACGTCGCTCCTGATAAACCATGGTGAGTAGCTCTTCCGGAAGAGAGTCTTGGAGTGAAATGCATCTACGTCCAACTTGCTTGTCGTCGCCACCACACTGGAGCTGCATAAATCATGAACGAGTGAAGTACAAAAATTTAGAGGGGAAGCGATAGGGTACAGTCTTAAAATATATAAAAGTTTCTTTAATAAACTTAATGAATCCTAAAGTAAATAGCAACTATAGATGGTATACAAAAACTTACTATATAAATAAGGCAATTAAACAACCACATCTTTGTCAAAGTTTAATATGTGCAAACCACGAGTCGCCAAGTGGGAGAAACGTCATTGGATCAAGGTTCCTTGTATTATTGTACCTTGACTACAGTTTGATATTACCATTTAACTTTTTAATATAAAACAGGTGCACGAGAAAGTTGAATGTTGACATTGTCAAAACGAAGAAGCAAGAGTTTCTGTAGTGTGGAAACTAAATAACATTATTTCTCTACTGAATTGAATATCAACAAAGGTGAACGACGGTAAAATAACTTTATTTGAAGCTTGTTTGGATGGTTTTCATAATTTAAAATAATGTAGAGTTATTCAAAATAGAAACTTTTGTAAATATTATCTTTGTAACAGTGGTAAATAAATTCGACGGTGAATTTCTTTGAAGTGTTTTACACCAGCGCTCCTCTGAGTTGTAGTTTATTTGTGTTTTTCGAAACCGGATTTTGTCAATGCGTAGTTTTTTATAGAATAAATGTTTTGTTTTAGTTTGATTTGGTTAGGGTACGTACTAGTTAACCGATTTTAGACGATGATAATAATGTTTTATAATTATTACACATTTTTCAATTGTATCCCTGGAAACTTTTAAATGTCTAGCGTAATTTAAAAGTTTTAAAGATGAAGTTCAAAGTTATATTTTATCATATAAACATATGGTTCATCATGAACTTTATCCAAAGAAGATTAATGAATAGCAAGTAACCAAATATACTTTTTAAATAAAGTATTTTAACTTTAAGTAATGTATTATTATATATGTATTAGTTACCTTTTTTAGTAGTCAGAGCAATTCTTATTTTGTTGTAGAAACACTACAGTGCTCTTTCGCCGTTCACAGCCGGCTTCGTCAGGTGTAGGCTTAACACTTAAATAAAATACATAACGACACTGAACACACACGATAACACGAAACAAAATATATATATATATATATATATATCAGAGGTTAACTCTTCGTTAAATGTCGTATGAACTTTATACTGGCATGGCCGCGGCATAGTTTCTGTGTTTCCGAACGGAGACTGAAGTGAAGGTTGAATAATGTATTCTCAATGTCAGCTGTGTTTGTTTAGATCAGACATTAGGTCGTAGATGATTACTAAAAAAGGTAACTAATACATATATATTATACATCAGCAATTCGTAAAAAGCGAATAAACTTTATAGTTTTACATAAGATTATAAAGAATATAATATGTATTATTATGTCAATGTCAATTTATTTGTTTTGTTTAGTTTGTTGTTAAAGTGAGCTTTTTTTCTCTTTCTCAATCTATATCATGTTTTCTTTGATTCAATGTAATAAAAGCAATTGGAATAAAAAATAAAATAAAACCCGACATTAAACAATTTCTCTGATTTCGATTATAAATGGCAAGTGAATATTTTTGATTTTAAGGATACACTTTTTATGGACATTTGGAGTTGTTATTCTTCGTATTGATAAGCTTTAATGAGCTGCGAAAGAGGAGACGTAAACCAGGCAGAAGTCAATCTTTTAGCCGTTTATTTATATTTACTCATTCAACATTTAGAAAGACCAAATAAAACTATTTATCAGCAGTTCAATGTATACGTTTTTATACTTTAAAGGGTCGGGTAAGTACCATGATGCCGCCTTGATTTATTTACCTCCAATATACAACTTCACTTTTCACACTCAACTATTGAACGAATCACTATTCAAAACGATCTCTGAATTCAAAAGACAAATGTGCTTTCTAATCGTGCGAAATGTCACTTTGTGACACGAGCAGAATTGTCGCTGTGCTTTGCTGTAATGCATTGTAAACTGTCAATTGTTGTCTGGAGCTGGAACAACAACTACGTGAATCAATATAGAGAAAGTAAATGTGTAATTTATTGCTTCCATCCAGTAATACACCAACAAAGGTGAAGGGTTTTAGAAATAATACTTTTTAAGCTTTAAAGTTTCTCAATTTTTCTATATTTAACTGAAATTTGCTACTTTATACTTATTTACATTAATTATAACATTCAAGTTACATTAATAAGTTTAATATTGAAATTACTCAAAACAAACGATGTAAAATAAGTGTAAAGAAAATATTTGACGTATCTAGGCTGTATAGTCTTAATAAAATTTATCAGCGATTGCAACTATAAATAGAATTAACAATAATCGACACATCTTAATGATTTCAATAACAAACTGTTTAGAAACATTGGGACCATATCATAGATGAGGATCTCATGATGTTCTGTATCTTATAGCAACAAATCAATAATTTATCTGAAACATAAGCCTTACATTACAGGCATTGGATGGTTCTGTATTATAAAATCCCCGAATTAAGCACATCTGTTTGAAGTTTCTTAATGGTTTTTAGTTTACATCTGCTTGACGTTTTTATTTGTATTCTCTAAAGTAAGATGGGAATAATAGTAAATTATGGGAATTCGTTTAGGGTGGGCAGATCTAAAATATAGTAAATAAAACATATGATATTGGATGTAAAATAAATTTATTACCAGAGGACAATTTCCTTCTAATTATCTTCTTCACTTAGATTGCCCACCTCTTACTGGACCGGAAAATGAGCTGCTCTAAATGAGACAGATTTATAGTTTATTTCCCTCTTAAAAATATTTAAAATATTTAGTTAGAGCCTTCAAAATATTTAACTCTTACAGTTTGTTGATAAACAGACTTTAATGGATTTGAATTTCAATATGCACTGCGGCTGATGGTAATGTAAATAATTTCATTATTTTCTGGTTACTTTCCATTCTTTCTTGGATGTGGTATCTTCATGATTATTATGTCCTTAGATGTAACTAGAGTTACTTACATTTTCATGATTTGATTCCTATTTTAAAATGTAGTCGTTTGAAATATTCCTAAGTTACAGTTCTAGCTTGTTTCCTTTTATTATTTTTTAATTCCACCATTGTGCTCATTATGGTTAGATTATACACTATCAATTTACCACCATAAACACTAGAATATAAATTAAATGTTAGGGTAAATAATAGAGGACAATGTGCTCATAAAAACCTTTTTGCCATTAATTATGAATTTACTCTTTTGTTTGATTATGCTAGAACTATCTTACTACTCAAATATTGTGAAAACAATAACTCATTTTATGTGTACTTGTAGTTCAGTGGATAAACTGGTAAAGTATGACCACCCAAGACATATTGATTATTATAAGAATTTTGATTCTTTAGAACATGTGGTATGATGGATGGAGGGCCCACTGTAAATAAACGTTGGTTGTCTTAGGTGGAAAATAAAGGGTAAGAAGGTATTCAATGCACATAAAACACCTCTTCTATAAAATTTATTTTTGTGGATGTGTTAATGAAACTAAAATTATAAAATCGATACAGTGGGAGTTTGAAAATGTTATGTCTAACGAAAGGCATGTATTTTCATTCAGTGAACATATTTGAACATAAAAAAGTCAAAATAAGAACTTTAATATTAAATAATTGATAACAAGTTATTGATTGTTCAGAATAGAACAATGATAAATGTTTCAGCGGCTGTTACATTCTCCTAAATTGTTTGTTCCAATATTATTTGTACAGTTGGCTACAATGTACTTATTATAATGTATATACATTCTTTTTATTGCTGTTTTAATGGGGAAACCCCTCTCTCATCATCGCCTTATAATAAAAAGAAATAAAATAAAATAAATAACGTTACGACAATTCACGTTAACCGTAACAGGATCACGGTAGGAAATGAACAAGAATTGGTCATGAGAGACATGATAGAAAAGATGAAAGAGAGGTATCTAACCCAATACTAAGAAATTATGTATTTCATTTATTTGTGTGAATGGGAAACATTTTAGAACTATTTGATCTTGTTGTATTTTAAACTGTAAACACTATTTGAATGACGTATAACATAGTTTTCGTTCGTTTTCAAAATCACATTTTTTTAAATAATTTTCACAGATTTAAATTACCGTTTTAAATATCCTCACTAAATTTGTAATCTTGCTCGATGATACTAAATACTAGTTTCGTATAATGCGATTTCGAGACATTTGTATTATAAAACGAGTGGAATTATTTGGAAAGTCTGTTAACAACTTTCACAGTTTATTGGAAACTTCTGTAACGGCGACATATGTGTTATACGCTGATGAGTGGCGTAAAGTAAGTTTATATCTTTACAATATTTCATAATCTAAAACTAACGAGTCAAGATAACTTTTATTGATGGGAAGTTACCCCACTTTAAGGAGTTTCTCGTCATCTAGATGACGTTCTTATCATGAAATTAGAAACACATTTGTCCAAGGTTGTGTAACTTTGTGTTACGTTTTACCATCCGTTCATGTAAAACGTCATATAAAAACACAACAATATATTATACTTTAGCATTTTTTAGTAAAGGAACAACAAACATTTCAAATGCTCACTTTACCAATGGGTTTAATTTTTTTTTTTTTTATTTTAATTTCCGCTCGTTATGAGTTATACAATACAATTCTAATTACAAAAGTTACTCTGCCTAAAGCTGTTATAAATTAAATAAAAAACACAAAAGAGAAATCGGACCGACGGAAAATTTTTCAGGAACTATAAACTTTCAACCGTCGATTATCTTGTGTAAGTTATTTAAGATATCTATACCCCTCGAAGTCTCACTAGTGAGTACGGTTTAGGCATCAAGGTCCTAGCTGAAACTACACCTCTTGTTACGCAATCTGTGGTTTGAACTAGTGATGTGTGAGTTCGAATTAAAATACTCGGTGAGTCCGAGTATCAAAATCCTCGGAGCATTAGAGTATTAAAATACTCGGTTTTGTATTAAAATATTCCGACGAAATCCTCGTAACTAGGAACAAGGAGGAGGTAATGTGCGAGTTGAATTCAAATTAAAGTCCTCGGACAACGATATTCGTTAATGTTGTGTCAATTCCAAACCAAATGCTCGGTGTTTCTACTTTGGTTATATTAGTTGCTAAGCTGATTCTTCACTACACATTAATTCAACATTACGATTTTGAGTTAAAATGATTTAGATTGGGTAACAAGTTCAATTTAAAATAATAATATTCATTTATTTCCACAATAACAAAAAGTAAATTAAATTATTATTTATATTTAAATAAATATTAATAGATCTTGATAAAAAAATGTAGTAAAATAACTTATTTTAAATCACAACTAAATTATTAATGTTGGTAATAATTAATTGTACTAACGTTAAATTACTGAATTTGTGTCGAGGCAGGATAACATTTAATTACGTATTACAAGTGTCAATCACATATTGTTGAAAAAAATAAATACTTGGTGGATCAGTCTAACAGATAGAAAGCAAAAGTGTAGGTTTATCTAAAACGATCTGTTTGGTAAATATGAGTTCGAATCCGATGCGAAAAATCATTCTGCGCAGATACTCGATTTCGAAATAATAATACGAGTATTGAAATCATTTGAAAACGAGTAATGCGAGTATCCATTTCACCCGAGTATCAACATCGCTAGTTCGAACCCACCTATAAATCTTTCCTATCTGGTCTTTCTACTCCAACTTTAGTTCTTTTCAGATCCTGGAGTTATTAGTTTAATCAACGACTAGGAGTCTTTATTTTATTTCAATGAAGTCGAAAGAATAAAGCTAAAGACTAAATAATACAAACAAGAAGAATAAAGAAAAAAGTAATTAACACTTTTTTAATAAATGACTGAGAATTTCATACATAAAATACATAACAAATTTTACGCCAAGACTGCACAAATTTTCTCACATGTAATATTGAATTATTTGCTGAAATGTATCTCACTACCAATAGCAAAATTGATCTTCTCTGCAATATTACGTCATGATAGGTTACCATTACTGTAATTGACACCGTTCACTTTGAAGATATTCGTCCTTAAATAAATTTAATGAAGAGTAAATTAACTATTGTGTCCATTTTATAAAAAAACTACTTCAGCAAGTAAAAATGTCACGCTAGCTGAAACTCGCCGTTTTATATTAAATTTAAGACTATAAAACACTGTCGAAGCTGGGGTATTATTGTAGCTTGAATATGTTTTTTATTTCCAAATAATATATTCAAAAAGATCCCTAGGTTTATATTGTCTTCTTTAAACGTTTGGCTATCGCCATTCCTAATATTGATTTTAATAAACAATTATTTCAATTACGTATCGAACCCCATTACGTATCGAAATATTGGGTCCTGCAGATCGATCATAACAAATTAAATTGACTGTAGAACAAAAACTCGAACACAAGATCTCACAAAAACTACGTTTATTCAATCAAAAGCGTTTTAACGACAAAGTCGCCATCCTCAGTGATACATGAGCTACAATAACAAAACTATAACTATAGTTATAGTTTTGTTATTGTATAAACGTAGTTTTTGCGAGATCTTGTGTTCGAGTTTTTGTTCTACATAATATTATCTCACATGTCAAGCTCAATATTTATTTATAAATTGACTGTATAAAAAAAGAAGAAGAAAATTATATTCATGTGTATTCTTTATAGATGTTTCTTGTGTTTGCGTTATTGTTGATGTGCATTGCATAAGTGTTTGTATTCAATAAATGACAAAGGAGTTTACCAAACAATTTTTTTTTAAACTTGATAATGACTGAATAGCCGAAACGGACGTAATACAATGGTAAATCAGAATAATGAAGAAGGTGAGTGAAATTAATGTTTTTTATATTGGCATGAGGAGAAACAAGATTAACAACATTGCAAAAATAGTAATATTGTTTTTTGTCAATTAATCTAGAACTACGACTTTCATTTCTTTGAAATTTTTCCAGATGAAATTTATTGATTTTAAAATTGTATAACAATCGGTAAATCTCACTTGGATATATTTCGTCCTAAATTCGGTATCGTCAGATTGTTTATTGGATTTTAATCTTTAAATTCATAATTTAAGTTTTGGTACGAATTCTTAATCAACACGTATTCCTTACACCTAACGGATTCATAATAATATAATAAAAACAAAACGTTATCTATGTTATATCAAATATTTAAAAAAGTTGATTGCTTCCTACAAGATTTTTAAAAAATCAAACATATTACAGCAGCATTTCGCGGTTCAAAATTAACTTATAAAAATCAATGGACTAAATGTAAATCTGGCGTAATTAATTTACTAACAATACGCTCGATCAAACATTATATAGGACGATAATTGCATTTAATTACAGCATCTGTCAATTTATTTCACAAGCGGCTAATAGAGTTCTGTCCGTCACAGAACGCTGAGCTCAAAATGTTATTAGAGAGAAATTCTAAATTACATTTCTCTCAGTTAATGATATGTTGATGACATGAAATTTAATATATTTTCTGTTAGTGAATTAAATATTGTAAAAAGATATCCAAATCGACTAAATTTATCTGAAATATGATGTACAAATCCGTACAACGACTCAGAACTCCCAATACAATAGCAAACAACTTCATGATTGTCATCAAGATACTTACCCTCCGCATCATCAAACGTAATAAAATCAGATCCTTTAAATGTAATGTTCAAATGTTGGTATGTTCCGCCTTGTAGGAGATACTATATTATTTTAATAGATCAAGGATTTCTTAAGTTAAGTTAGAAGGGTGTAGACAAATATTCTAAGTTTATTCAATAGACACCAGAGCATAAACAATTATTAAAACAGAGTAGACAAAGTTAGGTAATTGCTTGATTAGAAAACCTTCTGACGCGTTAATGACCAACGAGTATATAAGTCAAGGTTGGTGGGAAATCGAGGTGAAAATCAGCAGGAAGTTAGTGGACAGTTAGTTGTCGGCGGCTGGAGTAGGCGATCTGGTGGTCAGTCGATCGACGGAGAAATGGGACCTAGGTGGAAATTCTGCCGGATGTGAAAACGTGACCAGGATGCTGTGTGTCAATCTGGTTACGGAGGATTTCGGCGCAGGATCTCCACAGCTCCCTTAGGTGTATAGAAACTTAAAAAATCTTCCGAATAAATTTTAAATTCTGTCTTAATGATTGGTATGGTTCTGGATTGAAGGCTAAGATTAGAGTTTTTTTGAGTATTAATACTTCGAGAGTAATAAATATATATATGCATTAGACTCAATGATTTCCTTACAAGAGGAATTGAATATAATGCAAAAATCTCCATGACAACCATTTAAACAAACCTTATTTTATCGTCAGACATCTTTGTTGATATTCAGTTCAGTGAAGAAATAACGTTATTAAGTTTTCAGTCCGCTAAAACAGAATTCATAACATTGTTTCACGTTATGACAATATAAACATTTTACTTTCATTTCTTTTATATTAAAAAGTCATATGGTAATAAAACATACGTTCATAGCACAATATTACCTCTAACTTTAGTGATGTCAATCTTCTTTTGACGATTGGAAGGGGTGGATGGGAGATGGGGAGGGTGCACGTATTAAACTTTGACAGAGTTGGAGGATCTTCTGTTTTATAAACTTTAATTTATAACAGCTTGTTTTACCTTATAAATGTCATCTTTAGTTGATACTGTACTGGTCTATAATGTCACCCTCAGAGGTTCACTATACGGGCTTGTCCATCCCCAGAGTTCCTAGCTGTATTCACATTTTTACGCATTCTTCTTTATAATACTCTCTTTAATCTTTCCTCTCAGTTCTCCCTTGATGAACTTTGTTCTTTCCTATCCTGATGTTATAAGAGTTTCGATTACTAGGGATCTTTATATTATATTCTTTTCTTTCTTTTTTTTATATGGCGATGTTTTTAGACTTTAAATGAAAGCATCCATAATGCATTATTATTTTTTATTTAAACACACCTTTATATAAGATTTTATTATATTCAGGTTGAGTTTTAAGTCCCTCCTATGTTTTGCTTACGGTGAATATCCTCAGAATGGGCTTTGGACATTTAAGTGGTAGAATAGACAATGTCAATACTTTAAAGTTATGAAGAAAAATAACTATTCCTAACTGTCTCTGTTAGCTGAGTGGTTATAGGATTTGTTTCTATGAAGGTTGTGAGTTGGAAAACCAATCTGGTAAAACTTTTTGCTATACAATTTCTTTTTTTTGCAAACCTGTGGTATGTTGGAGGGAAGCCCACTTTCAACAAACAGTGGTTGTTTCAAGTGGAAGTAGACGTTTGGTAAGAATTAATTTCACTATTTTTGTACAGAACATACATTTTGATTTTTTGTATAAGTATTAGCTAAAACAAAAAACATAGATTCTATTTTTTCCATCTTTATGAGTAACATAAAGAATTTAAAGCTATTTGTTTTGAGAAACGATATGATTAAATTATGAGCTAATTACAGGTGATTACAGTAAAATGGAATTTTTCACGTTTCGGTTTTAAAACAGTTATGGAGTGAATTAAGTCAATATATTAGCTGGGGAGAAGCTTATTATTTCCTCAAAATTGTTTACAATATAAGTCTGAAAAAAATATTTTAAAGTCTTTTTTTTTCTTCTTTTTTGCTGACACCTACTCTCCATACAAATAAAGACAGGAGTAAAGTTAGCATAACAAATCTATAGAGGTGCGGGATTAACAAGTGTCTTCTTACATATCTGTAGTTGTTACTGTTACAAAGATATTACAGAAGGATCTCTGTATATTGCTATATAATACAAAAGTCTCCATGACAACCATTTAAACAAACCTTATTTTAACGTCAGTCATCTTTGTTGATATTCAGCTCAGTGAAGAAATAATATTATTAAGTTTTCAGTCTAGGAAAACAGAATTCTTAACCTTATTTCACTTTATGACAATATAAACATTTGACTTCCATCTGTTTTATATTAAAAACTCACATAGAGATATAAAATATATTCGTATCACAATATTACCTCCAACTTTGGTGATATAACGCTTCTTCTTGACGATTGGAAGGAGAGGGTTGGGAGATGAAGAGAATGCACGTGTTAAACTTTGACAGAGATGGATGAGCTTCTGTTTTATACTCTTAAATTTATACCGATGTGTTTCAGTTTAAATAAAAACGTCACCTATAGTTTCTGAAGTACTGTTTCATAATTTTATATATTTCAAGAACTGTAAGAACTCCTACTGGAAATATATATATATAATAATATAATTATATATTTACAGTGTGAGTCAAAAGTATGGATACACCCTGTTAAATTTTAAATGGATAAAGATAGAAAAATGAAAGTCAAGACACCTTTCTAGGAAATAAAAGTGAACGTTTTAGTCACTATTACAACTTTGCCCATTTCCCCAAAATGGGATTTTTGGGGGCAGCTCAAAATTTTTAAATGTAAAGACCCAATAAGTGACACCTCATTTTAAAGTCTTTGATTAAAGAAGAAAAACAGAATTACCTACATCAGGTAATAATTGTAAAACAGGTTTGAGTTTGTAAGAAAATTGGTTGTCTATTGGGGTTATTTACTACCTGAATGTGGATGTTCATATATTTTGTTTTACTTAAGTTTTACTTAATTTTAATGAGCTGCCATTTTGTACTGGGTTGAGATAGATAGCTCTGGTTGCCACTGTTCTTCTTCTTTAATCAAGAACTTTAAAATGAGGTGTCACTTAATGGGTCTTTACATTTAAAAAATTTGAGCTTCCCCCCAAAAATCCCATTTTTGGGAAATGGGCAAAGTTGTAATAGCGACTAAAAAGTTCACTTTTATTTCCTAGAAAGGTGTTCTGAGTTTCATTTTTTCTATCTTTATCCATTTAAAATTTAACAGGGTGTATCCATACTACTTTTGACTCACACTGTATATAACAAACCATATTATTAAACCCTTACTTAATTAATTGTTGGACTTTGTAAATATTATAGCATTTCTAATTTATTTTACAGTAACCTCAAAGTAGGAATGTGCCTGGTGTGGAGAGAAAAAGAGGGGCAACCCACACTTCGTTTGTTGCGTTTGCTTTCAGCGGTACAACCCCAATAAAAAAATATAGACATCAAATGTTTCTGTGTAAACTCCTACCCTACTATCGTTTCTTTTATCGGTGTAAATAAATTTAAAACTTTACAAAATTAACCTTTTAATAATTAATTTGTACTTAAAATTTAATAATTAAATGTAGCTACGCAGTAATTTGTGTACCTAGTTTTCTTGGAATGGGTTGTACCGTCAAGTCAGGTTAGGGAAGCAACTAGATGGGAGAACACGCCCGTTACAACCAAACACACTCCTAGTCTGAGGCTACTGTATTTATTGTTCTTTAAAAGTGTAAAACCTGACGATCATATCGCATTATGAAAAAAAATGACTAAGAGAACATAAAATAAATACCTCTATCCTCGATTAATCGAACAGGATTTCGATCAAAAGAAACCTGATAGGAAAATTTAAGAGATTGGTTTATACACAAGAAAACATTAAAAAATGTGTAGAACCAGCTTCGTACCTCGGGACTGTAAAGCCCGTACTCACTGTAGGCGAACCCTTGAGGGTATAATTTGTTGTTTATTTTATGACTTTTCTATACATTAAAAAAGTTTTTAAAATCTCATTCGTTTTCTAATAAAAGTATCTGGAAATCACTCTATAAGGAACTACAAGTTACTAGACAAATTTGGTTAGGATATCTAAAACGGTCACTGAAGAATGTCACAACTAATCTTTAAAATTGTGATTTTAAAAAAAAAATAACAAAACCAATGGAGTATAGTTTATCCAGGTTACAGGGATTAAAAAGAATTTGTAAAAAAAAAAAAATTATTTAATTCTGTTAAAGAAAATATATTACAATATCTACTTTGTACCTTACTAATTTTAAGAGAGAGTAATTTAAGAAAATGAAAAAGACTGAAAATTTTATCATTACATAGTTCTAGTCTCAACTATCATTGCTTAATTTTCATTTTTTTTTGCAACTTTTTTTATGTTTTTAGAATGAATTTCCTTTTTATAGTTTAAAAATATATCTTTGCTAACTAAAGTTTACAAACAAAAGACTTTGATTACAACAATGGTAGAAGTGAAGACTGTTCTTCTGAGATAAATAACTAAACATTCACTTTGTCCTCTGCGACTTACAAGTTCTGAATAACAATTAGACAGAGAGAGAGAGAGATAAAAAAAAGATTTGTTAATTACGTTTTATATGTTTCACGACTCTTGTTATCTGACAGAAATGTTATACAGAGTAATTCAAAATTCCTCGACAATATCTTGGGTGCTAAAGATTCAAACATCTTTAGCCGTTTGTGTTCTTACAAAACAGATTATAATATCTTTAGCGGTGGATATTTGGTGAAGATTTAATTTACGTTTAATTTATGAAATCTCTAACCAGAATAACTCAACGCTAAAACTTTATTTTGAACATTTTCAAAATGGCGACGTTTTAATTGTTTTATTTTGAATAACTCGAAAATCATTAACATTAAACATTTTTATAGAAAGGAAATTATTTCCTCTTTTAAAGAAATATCAAGTTTTATTTTTTAATTTTTTTTTGTGGAACATACAATAATTTAATAACTTACAATAACAATAAAATACCAAAATATTGATTTTCTTCTGCGAGTGGTGATTTTTAAAACAATACAATTGATGTATTAGTCGTTTGTCTTTATTATGATTGCGATAAAGCATGTAAAACGATTTTACGACTGACAGCCTACATTCAGACTCCTCCTATTGTTCCCCAACTATTCCGGTTACGAGGTTAAAGTTAAAAAGTAGGAATTTTCACGAAAAATTAAAATAAAAGTAGTGTTAGGAATCAAAGGGGTTCTCGGAGTCGGGTTCTAATGAAATGAAAATGATTTAAGCATTCAGTGACCCAGTGCTAAAAGTTTTTGTGCTGACAATTTCTTAAGTTTATTTTTATTAAGTGTTGTAATACATATAGATAATTACATTTAATACCAAACTAATTTAGTAGTTGAATATCCTAAGCTTTCGTTTCAGAGCTATCCCAATGGTTATAACAGAATATATATATATTTAAATAAGAATTCCAATAATTTTCTGAATTACTCTACACATGAAGCTTGTTAACCTTCTTATCGGGGACTTCTCGTGGCTCCGTGGCCGAATTGATCCCTCGATCGAATTGTCTTCGATTAGCGATCTTATCCCGTGACAGCACCCTCGTCACGTTTCGGCAGAGTCTCCCACTGGTCCTCCCGGCAACCTCAAGCCAACTCCAAGTACCAACAGCTGAACGTCGATACCTCCATGCTGAGTCTGACCTCCCAGCAACTTCGTGCCAACTCCAGGTACCACCAGCTGAACGTCGATACCTCCGTGCTGCGTCTGACGTCTCAGCAACATCGTGGCAACTTCAGGTACCAACAGCTGAACGTCGATACCTCCATGCTGCGTCTGACGTCCCAGCAACCTCATGCCAACTCCAGGTACCAACAGCTGAACGTCGATACCTCCGTGCTGAGTCTGACGTCTCAGCAACATCGTGGCAACTCCAGGTACCGACAGCTGAACGTCGATACCTCCGTGCTGCGTCTGACGTCCCAGCAACCTCATGCCAACTCCAGGTACCAACAGCTGAACGTCGATACCTCCATGCTGAGTCTGACCTCCCAGCAACTTCGTGCCAACTCCAGGTACCACCAGCTGAACGTCGATACCTCCATGCTGCGTCTGACGTCCCAGCAACCTCATGCCAACTCCAGGTACCAACAGCTGAACGTCGATACCTCCATGCTGCGTCTGACGTCTCAGCAACATCGTGGAAACTCCAGGTACCAACAGCTGAACGTCGATACCTCCATGCTGCGTCTGACGTCCCAGCAACCTCATGCCAACTCCAGGTACCAACAGCTGAACGTCGATACCTCCATGCTGAGTCTGACGTCTCAGCAACCTCGTGGCAACTCCAGGTACCAACAGCTGAACGTCGATACCTCCATGCTGAGTCTGACGTCTCTGCAACCTCATGCCAACTCCAGGTACCAACAGCTGAACGTCGATACCTCCATGCTGAGTCTGACCACGACATTCTACCAACCTTAGATATATACTCTTGGTCATTTGTACGCGTTAGTAGGTTGCAAGCCGGGCAATTACCTTACTTTTTATGCTGTGTCATAATGATTGTTTTTGTTCTAATGTCTATCGAGTGGATTAAAAACATTGATCTATTACATTCTACCTTAATTTAACTTTAAATCCTAACAGTAGGAAATTTATATATTGTACGATATAACCGCTCTCTCCCCTCTTTCGCGACAGTATAAAATATGTATTATTTAATGATGGTGCCACAAAACAGACATTGGCTTTGTTCGCCAAATATTTTTCATGACGTTAATATGACGTAGAAGATTTAAATGTTCTTTGTGTAAAATTCAAAAATGTATTAACTCAGTTAGTTTTTAGTTTGTACCAGTGAAATTTGAGTATTCTTTTCTGAATATTTGTATACAAGGTATACATTCTATAGAAGGTTAATTTTTATTCTTTTCTTGCTGTGAAAGAAGAAATAATCATTCATTCATTTTGATAATACCGTAAAGTTTGTTGTTGTTTTTTTAAATAGAAACTTCCTTTAAATTTTGACTTATCAAAAAAATAAATAACCTCCCGAAATATCACCGAATAAAACCTACGTAACAAGTTTGCACTGACAAAAGACGTGCACCAATTAACGTACTAAATAAATTCAAACACATTCAAAACACGTTTTGCTAAGTTTAATGATGAGCTAGAGTATCACCTTATCACGAATTTAAATTAACAAGAGCAACAAAACGGAAGTAATAAAATCTCTAACGATTTTATGAACCTCTCATAAACTAATTGTAAAGTTTAAAATTGTTGATCCTAAACTCAATGAACATTACATCAACCATGACATATTCACGAGAACATTGTGCACTTGTTGTATTAGAAATTATCATCAGGGAATAATAACACGAAAGTGGCAACTTCTTTATATACGTATACAGACTGATTGATACAAGTGTGCCAGCTGTTTTACTTGGAAATTATTTGGTACATTAAAAAACATCAAATGGAATTATAACTCCGCTATACCGGTCCCAAGCCCGGAGCCCATCTTTTATGGGAAGGAGGAGGGATAGAGGAGTAACACCTCTTAAAAAAAACCTTGGTCCATCTGGCTGCGGATGGTACTACCATGTAAGGGCCCCTTACCAGGGTTACGGTGAAGTCCTCAATGGTGAATATCGACGGAGAAGGTGTGCTTCGATACGACGAATCAGCGGAGGAGGCAACCCAACCCTACGTTGTGATGGCAGTTGTCGTCGGAGTGTGGCGTTCCAAACGGAAATAATATTAAACAATAATGTGCACAGGGAAACAGATAAACATTCCAGGGGTAGAACCCCAGGTACCGCCAACGAGAGTGAGCGAGCAGGCTTTACCCTAGTCGTTAGCAAGCTACTGCAAGGACCAAACTGCAACAGGCACGACGCAGGAAGTTGATCCTTTGAAAGAAAGTCAATATTAATGCGATCGCCACCAAATAAAAATTTGAATTCAGGTGACAAAAACAACTCTGTAGCTACTACTTTAAATGAGGACTTCAGAAAGAACGAGAAACTTCAAAAGAGACTTAAATAATTCTCTAAAAAGTTATTATTTTTTTTAGTTGGTTTAGAGTTCGTAGTGTTGCGCTCTGAGTCTGGTGCTGTGATAGGAGGTATTGGGCAATAACCTTGTAAAACTGTTACTATTATTTGTCAGAGTATAAACTGCTGGTTAGCTGATAAGGCTAGTTGTAGTGTATTTAAAGAAAAGCAACTTCCTGAACTTTGGTGGTTCTCAAATTTTTATACATCAGCCATTTTTCTTATATGGCAGCTAACTTTAAAACTTCATATAAAAAAATATATCAATTTTTATGACGGTTTTCCATTCTACACAAAATTATCTTTCAATTCTAAACAAAGACTTGGTTAAGATTTGGTAAAAATGGTTGAACTTTAAACTGACTGAAATTGTTTGCAGCATCCAAATTAAACTCTGTAACAAAATTTAACTGAAATTGGAGATAGTTTAATGTTGTGAAGACTTACATAACGTTACAAGTGAAGAAGATGCGGAAGTAACACAAACTAGAACTGATATAACAAGTTACGTTTCACAGCTGTAACTAACAAAACAAAACGCCAGTAAGTGACAACAAGGAAATGCAGTCTCGCTTACAAGTTCTTATCTTTAAATTTATAAACACAATTGCAACGTTCTATATTTCCCAGAAGATGAATTCTAATATCAGTTGCATGAACTGACTGCAATGTATTCTAAATCTTTCTGTTTTACTTTTAATAAACAATTGACGTTTCAAATTAAAGAAACTAAAACACTTGATTGAAATATAACGAAGTTTAATAGTTATTTGTGCAGCTAGTGAGCAAAGTGGCACTTTAAGCCGAGTGCGTCAATTTTATCGAGTTTAAAAAAAGACACTTTGCTTACGAATTACACATTATACTTTGTCTACAGTTGTTATTTTGTGACAAATAAAAAACATACTTCAGCAGTAACACAATATGGCGGGGCATTTGACAGGTTTTCATCCTCTGAACCGTCCATATTTTAAAACTAACTACACAAAATATAGCAGTAGTGCTAAACAACACATCAACACTGAGTAGAAGTTCTCAAGTCAAAACTGAGGTTATTTATGAATATTACAAATAACTTAGGTGTATTGTTGAGGAAACGGGATTGCCAACGTCAAAACTCGACAAACGACAAATACTCTCAGTGTACATACACTGTCAATCATCTCCATGAATAATTACTTCCTTTTTCAACTTTAAAACGTTGTTTTGTTGATTATTTATGTTATTTTACGTGTAAGAATTAATCTAACCTACATACGAGGCATTTCCTGTATATTATAAATCAATTCAAATAAACTTAACCTAAATTTCGTTTTGTTCGGTTGCCATTGGGAGTGAGCAAAGTATTGTGCAAAGTGAAACTGTTGAGAAATCAACTTATTTGCAAACTAATTTAAATGAACAAAATGCCACTTTGTCAACAACTGTAGACAAAATTTATTTACACCATCCAAATTTAATTTTGTAATAAAATTTAACTGAATCGTAGTAGCTAATTTTGTGAAAACTTACAAGTGCAGAAGATATGGAAATAACATAACCTAGAACTGGTATAACAATTTGAGTTTGACATGTGTAACTAATAAATACAGCGACAGTAAGTAACAACAAGGAAATCTAGTCTGGAATACAAGTTCTTATTTAAATTTTAAAAACACAGTTGAAACTTACCTACAAGATTAATTAGCCTATATTTTCGCTTGAACAAACCGACTGAAAATTATTCCAAAGCTTTCTGTTTTACTAACCAACATTTAACTTTTTAAATTAAACATACTGAAATGCTCTAAGTAGTTTTCACCAAAAGTTAAAACTTGGTTGATCTTCATCTCACTTTAAAAAACTGTTTACACCATCCAAGTTAGTCTTAGTAACAAATTGAAATAGGAAAGGTTTAAACCTGTGAAAACTTACATCAAGTTATAAATGCAGAATAGATGGATAACATAACCTAGAACTGATGTAACCAGTTAAGTTTTACAGCTGTAACTAGTAACCAAAGCTCCAAAAAGTGACAAAGAAAAACAGTCACAGGTACCAGTTCTTATCTTAAATTTATAAACACAATTGCGATGTACCCATATTTACCTGAAAATGAACAAAAATGTCATGCGCAACTAGAAAATGTTCCGAGTCTAGAGACACTTTTGTTTTTGCTTCTTTGTTATTTTTTCAGAGTACAGAGAAAATTATTTGATGGGTCAAAAAATTGACGTTGATTTTCATACAGATATAAACTTTTTCATGTCCCCTGAGTCCAAAACAGGTGTTTTTGGAATGATGTCTGTCGTGATATGTGTACATCACAACAACGTGAATTGATTTTAATTGAATTTGCTACGTAAGAATATCTGTGTCTATTTTTATTTTGTGTAAAACCAAATTTTTGGAAATAGCTGGTACATGATAAAATACAAAATTGTGATTTCTCAAAACCGTGTTTAACTATTTTCATCAAATTTTGTTCGTGTATAGCCTCTAAAGTCCCGAACAGAACGTACTGACAAAAACAAAAATTTTGATTTTCTCAAAATTTGCTGTAATGATTTTGATAAAACTTCCCTAATATCTAGGCCCTTAGCAACTTGGTCGACATCTTCCCAAAAATGTCGATTTCCGCGTCATCGGTAAAAAATTAAAAAATCGGCAGTGGATCTGTTTAAAAAAACTTTGTGCGCCACGAAGAGGTCACTATTTTTGTATTAATGTGCCGAATATAAAGATGACTCTACAAACTTGACACTTTACAGTTATGTTACACAGATATGTAAACAAAATACATTCGAGTTTCATTTTGTATGGTCAATCAAAACAAAATGGCGAAATAACAAAATAATAGTAGGTTTTGACCAAAATGATTTGATTTGCATAACCATTATAATTTGTTGATTTGCAGATATCTTGAAAATGTTTAAAACTCAATAAATTAAAATAACAGCAATAAATTATTAATAATCAACATTTGACTTTTATTAGAATTTCTGTCCATCAATAGCTATTCACTGATAGCAACGAAACAAAAAGTGTCATAAGCTCTTTAGAAAAATTACCGAGGTGCCTTGACGTAAGGTGGGGTTATTGGAGAAGGAAGAGAGGTGCAGGGAACGTGAAGTTGGCCCCTGAAGTAGAGGTAGTCGAGCCGGGAGGTATATTATGGAAGAGGAAGGATTTGCGACTCGGGAAGGATTCGAGAGCTTGGTGCGAGTAATGATGAAGGAATAACGAAACCTAGGAGTGTTGCTGGCCCTGAAAAGGACCAGTTGGACTTAGGTTATGTGAGGGGAGATAGGATATTATCTGGCCTCTATGGTGGATGTTCACCCATCATCGCCGGCTCCAAAGCACCTACAATTTCCTTTTCAGGAGGCGACAAGGGTGAAACAAGTTTAATTTCCCTTACGGGAGAGCAGGAGTCAGGTGTTGTACGAAATGATCCAAAACGTATGTTGGTTGACAGATGTTGGAATGTGGCAGGTGGCAGCAAAAGTGTGTGGTGAGCTTGAGAGTTGTCTTCTCGGTGTGTGGTGTTAGATTGTTGAGGAGTCTCTTGGCCTTGCGTAAGAAGGCCGTGGGGTAGATGGTCCCTGCTAATCTCGCGTCAGGAGAAGTGTTGTGTAGGTGTTGAGAAGTGATGTGTTCTAGATGGTTGTTGCTGGGTCTCCCGGAGGAGGTATGTTTGTAGTTGGTCTCCTGGTTGACAAGTGTTGATATTGTCCCTGAGAAATGAGTACTTATACAGATTTGGCTCTGCTAGCTTGTAGCTTAGCTTGCCTAGGATTGGTTGGCTCCTAGACAATGAGCTGTCCATTGTTAAATTTCCCGAGAAGCGACCAATCTCGACGCGCGATGGTGTGAGGTTGGTTCGGAGTTTGTCGCGGATTGCCATTGTTGTGGCCGCGGATTTCTAGATGATCGACGTGAGCTGTTGGCCAATCAGAGACGAGTAGCGTGTGCGGGTCTTGTATTGTGAGATTGGCCGATGTAGAGCCGTTTAAGGCAGGGGAAGTGATGCCTGTGAGTGTTGGGTGAGTGTTGGCAGGTTTTGCCGTGTAGATTGTGGGAAACTAGTCGGGTGAACTAGTTCCTTTGGTGGTGACGTTAACAACCTTTTCAATCAGACTCACTAATTCATCATCTTTTGCTATAGGGAGAGAATAAACTCTATCTTTCAAAAACCTCCATAGGAAAAAATTGCAGTCAGTTCTTTTGTCCGTGAAGGTGCTACCCTAAAGTAAGGAAGATCTCGATCTAAAACTGCTTTAGCCACTATAACGTGATAATAGGAACTCCACTCTGTTGGACAAACGTCCCTCATCTCCGGCTGAGTAAGATGACAAACTATGTGATCAGTTAATATTGATGCGAATCTTTCTCAAGTCATTGTTTGTTGAGCTATGAAATACCATTCTTGGTGACGACAACACAAACAGTTACTTTCAAGCCCACTTCGTGTGATATGTGAATTTTGTGTTTTATAATAATTACAATTAGGTTTCTTTACAGATCCTGTTCGGTAAAATGTAGCTTTATCCGAAAATAAAATTCCTCCATACCACTTTTGTTACTTGAACTAGTTAGAGTTTGTATTGTATTATATGTCATAATGCATATGTTTTTTCGCTCCTTCCTATCCTTGCAGCTCAAAAACAAATTTTAATAAATATTTTGACATAGAAATATGTTAAAAACCACCATGCAGTTCATTCCAATTGTTTTTTTTCCTTATTTTTTACAGATACTTAATAATTTCTTAAACTTTAACACATCCTATGTTTTTACATCTTCAACTAAATTGAGATTATTTTATCCTTAGTAGTTTTCGCAAAATCGGTCGTACCGATTTAAATTTTGAAGAAATGTGAATATTAATGACCCAATACAGAATTGCAAAAATATATAGAAAAATGTCATTAAGGAATATTTTTCAAAATACGAAAAACGAACCTTGACTGATATAATTTAACTTGATTTCATTTTGTAATATTTATGCCGAATGGGGATCCTACTGAAAGTTGACCTAAAACTGACAAATTTTGAAAAGAAAATTTATTATTGTTATTTTCACAGTTTTCTTGCACAAACAAATATTAAACTAAAAACGAACTGTACGTAGAAACGTTTTAAGAGGTATTCTATATAATATTGTCTAAAATTACATGATTGTTAGGATTCAGAATTTAATTCTTACGCGATCAAAAACACATTGAATTTAATGCAAATTGTAAAAGCAAATTTAACTTTTGTTTTATATAAAAAATTATTTTTGATAATTGTTAATCATATCCATGAATGGGTTTTTATAACATATAATCAGCTTCTAAATGATACCTTAAAGAACTTTCTAAACCTAAAGTTATTGAGTTTCTAAAATGTTATTTTTGGTCTTAAACGTAAAAAAGTTACAATTTTCTTCTGTAAATTTGTATCAAAACACATAAAGGTATACATTTATAAAAGTAATATATAAAAACTATAGGTTTTGGAAATTTCAGTATTGACTCCTCTTAAGGTGATTTTGTAACACACGTTTTTTTAAGTGTAGATTAATTTAAATATTGTTTTAATATACAAAATCTACAATTTTTATCATTTTTACTGACATCTACCAAACTGTTGATGTTTTTGTTAGGTTGGTACAATCGATTCTGAATGGATGTGTCAAAAATTTGTGCAAAAAAGTTTATTTCTGAGGAGACTAAATTCAAACTTTAATAAGTGACAATATTATTTAACAATTTTTCCCTCTGGAAATGTGGAAACGTAGAACTTTAAAAACAAATGAACGCGTAACAAATCCTGTTACAGGCATCATCACCAGCAAAAACAATATTCACAAATCTAATGTGCCGGTAATACTATTACAGTATGAATATTAAATTATTTTCTTATAGTGGTCTGCTACCTAGCGGAAAATTTTACAACCAGATATGCGTAGTTTCAGTAGTCGCCGTTTAACGATTCCGTCTAACTGTGCTATCTGGCGTATATTTTAACAAATACGGAGAATTCAAATAAACAATCTGTAATACCAATGACTCTTTAGGAAAGTAATGTAGAAATGTTTTATTTGAATTTATCAAATAAACATCCTGTGGTCCTCTTTCGTAAAGGTTGTTTTATATATTATTAATGTAACATGAAAATATTAATATAAATATTTGAACGTTAAAATTCGGTTTCATAGCACATAAAATGGAAAATCAGCTGTTTATTGTGATTTACAATGTAGGTTTATTTACCTGAGTGAGAAAAAAAGACAAATGTTAATGTCATCTTTACATTTATTAAACGCAAAGTCTGTCTGTCTACTCTCCTTGTTTACATTTTTAAAACCCAACAGTCATCGTCGCCTTATCAAACAATATGTTGGGCGCCATCATGGTACTTACCAAGCTCCATCGTACTATGTATAAAATGTTAAATTGTATTGGTAGAGTAAGGTTAGGTTAGGTTAGGGTAGGTTAAGTTAGGTTAGGTTAGGTTAAGTTAAGTTAGGTTAGGTTAGGTTAGGTTAGGTTAGGTCAGGTTAGGTTAGGTTAGGTTAGGTTAGGTTAGGTCAGGTCAGGTCAGGTTAGGTTAGGTTAGGTTAGGTTAGGTTAGGTTAGGTTAGGTTAGGTTAGGTTAGGTTAGGTTAGGTTAGGTTAGGTTAGGTTAGGTTAGGTTAGGTTAGGTTAGGTTAGGTTAGGTTAGGTTAGGTTAGGTTAGGTTAGGTTAGGTTAGGTTAGGTTAGGTTAGGTTAGGTTGGGTTAGGTTAGGTTAGGTTAGGTTAGGTTAGGTTAGGTTAGGTTAGGTTAGGTTGGGTTAGGTTAGGTTATGTTAGGTTAGGTTAGTAAAGAGTTATACCTTCTAGGGTAAATTTGTTTAAAACAGTTGTTACACTAAAGCTTGTGTATAACACAACTCTCTTGACTTGTTAGGTTAGGTTAGGTTAGGTTAGGTCACATTTACATGTACGTACTGACTAATCAATGCGTATAGTTTTACATTTTTGGATTTAGATATTTTTAATATATATATATATATATATATATATATATATATATATATATATATATATATATATATTAATGTGTTAACGATCTCAACTGAGTGAAAATAACTCTGAAGATGGCGCAGATGCTTTGAAACGCGTTAGTGTTTTTAAAAAAGAAGTCACCTGGCGGAAACCATATAAGGTAATTTAATTGTTAGTTAAAACAATAGTGACTTGGATACTAGCAACATGACTCTTAAGTAATAGTTTGATTGGTGTAGCTTGTGTATCACTGAAGAGGACGACCTTGTCGTTGAAACGCGTCTGATACTTAGGCGTATTTTTTGTGAGAATTGTGTTCTGTTTGTTTGTTATCCTGTTTATTCAGTGTTCTAGTGGTTATTTTTCATTATAGAGATGTGAAGTCGGTATCATTAGGTGCCGAAATGAAATATGCAAATTTTATCTAATTTAGTGTGTTATAAGTTGAATAATACACGAGATAGGGAAATCTCTTTTAAAACGGCGCCGTTTTCACATTTTTAATTATTTTCTTCTGTTTTCAATAGTGTTATATATGAGCACACTCTAACAAATGTCTTGTTACTAAATAATGTTTTGTAGCCGCTATCGTGCTTACGTACAGACGACAAAAACAATATTTTACAAATTAATTTTTCATTTTATTGACGCCCTGCAAAGTAATCTAGTCACACAACAGACGTAGAAAGTTTTGTTTATCAAACTTACCCTACATTTCGTCTCCTTTGTGATTAAAAAGTATAAAATAAAGCACCCTCGAATAATCTCACAGCGTCAGTATCAGAAGCAAACACGAGTTGGTCAAAAGAGATCTGATAAGAAACATAAATGAGAAGGATCTATCTAATGAGTAAATAAAAAATTGTGTAGATTCAGCTAAGCACTTTGGGATTGTTACCACTAGTCTGAATCATTGAGAGTTCCATCTGACTACATGATTATAACTTGAGAATCGCTGATCCGATTTCGAACAGTTTTATTATCTTAAACAAATATTACAATAAGTTGAAAAACTTTGGAGAAAAAAACCAAATCCACAGCGTCTGTAAGTCAAATTCATCCACAATACAGACTACAGCAATAAAACCGTTGTATTTTTGATATTCATTCGATTTTATTGTTTACTGATTCTGGGGGTTTTCTAAATAGAATAGTTTTCTTCTAGGGCAGGGAGTCTCTAGTAAATGTTCAGTCAAAGCTGATAGCTTCTTGAATTCTATTTCTACCTTGCGTCATAAAATAGAAGTCACTATTATGAGCTGTATTGCTCTTAAATCAATCTATTTACGTCTATACTATGCGCCTCGAATCAGGTCCGTTGGTTTTCCAATTACTGTCAAGTCGAACAGCTCCCTGCACGAGGCTAACACCGAGCGAGGCTACCGATATCTTGCAATTCTAATATAGTTGCTTTCATTAGCAGTTTCATTATGACTTATGTAATAATATTCTGTCTACTTACTGTACTGTCACAATCCTTTAACAATTATTTATCTAACGCGTTTCGACACTTTGTGGCGGCATTTAAAACATATGGATTAATGATAACTCTGAAGATGGCGCAGCGAAGTGTAGAAACGCGTTAGATAGTTAAATGAAAAAGGATCGTGACAGTACAGTAAGTAGAAATGCTAATATTATTTTATTATATTAAACAATCAAGGAGGCTAAACAAAGAAGAATATTATGTTTGTGTAGTTTTTAATGAGTTGAACAAAGTATTGTATTTTTTTTTTCTTTTAAGATTATTTACTTTTACACTAATAATTATTTCCCCTGTAATAATAGTAATAACTCAGTACAAATATAGATAATAGTTTTAGTTGAAATTTCTTTCAAATAAATTTATTTATTTTTTCGGAAAAAAAAATTGTTTTTCTTGAGAAATTAATGACTTGTTTACAAGGAAAGAAAGCAGCGAAGAGTGTATTTTTTAAAAAATGTTCAGTGAAATTATGCTAATTTCAACTGCTATGCAATATTAAATGCAGCATGTGCGATTTTTTACGAGCGCCTATAATGAACGTATCTGCAGGAGAATAGCTGTGCCAAGCGGTGTTAAAGCGAAGTAACGATTTGGCAACCCGCACGGTACCTGTTGGTGTCTTCGAGGTCTACTGGCGCCCACCCTCAACTTGTGGCAGGTTCTATGCTTGGATATTTTAAGAGCTTAACAGCTTGGTCCATGGAAAACCATGCATCCTTGTCTTACGCGATAGGGGTAGGTACTAATAGGAAGTAACGTGGTTTGTAGTGAGTAGGTATTTCACAATATTGGATTTACCGCACTCGAAGTGTCATTTTGACGATTTTCCAACTCCAACGAAATAAAACTATTTTTAATTAGAATCTTTAAAACCTTAAAAGCTTATCTGCACCATTTGTTTTAATTTTGAAATTATTCCTTTTATTTTATTTTTGTAAAACAAATAACCTTTGAAATTGCTGTATAGAACTGTCCCATGAAATAATCCTTTAATTTAAATCGGTGTTTATTAAACCAATAACATGCCAATTTCAAGACATGAGTATTTTGGAAATTTCCAGTGTTACAATCTTGAAGTAATTTTATAACACACAATCCAAGACAGTCTACCGTCAATAAACGAACCCAAAACTTCCACCTATCCACTTCCAGAACGAAAAACATCTTAGGGTGATCCCATTTCTGACTAAATTTTCTTCAAAAAACATGTACTAATTGTACTTACGGAATTTATTTTAAGTTTTATTTCATCTAAATATTGACTTCCTGAATTTATCTCTCCAAGTTTTTGACACAAAAATTAAGATCTCCGTCATCTGAAAACACTATTAATATTTACAGAAGATGAAAACTCATTTACACATAATTAAAATAATATCGGATCAAGAACAGATCCTTGTGGAACCCGAAATTTAACAATCCTACAATTTAACAAACTTCATCCACATCTAAACCTAATTGTCATGTATGTTTCAATTCAATTTAAGTTTATACTTTACACTTTAATTTTCAATTTGCTAAAAAATATTTAAAATCAACAAACTTTTTACTCACATTAAAAAAGACAAGAGAATTTATTTTCTATTGTCCACTGGATGAATTATAAAGCTAATAAATCTCTCTACAGCTTCTATTTTTGATTTACCTTACCTAAAACAATATTAACAATCAGAAATGAGTTGAAACTTATTTACAAGTCTGTCTCGAAACAAATCAATAACTTTGCTCCAAATTGGCAATAGTGCGACTGATATGTAGGGAATTTCTCTTCTCTAACGTTGGTATCACTTAACATTTCTGAGAGCATTACACATTTTCTTTCATGTTGTAAAGAGGAAAAAACACTTCATAGCCTGATAAAAAAAAGGAAGAAAATAATATACCCTAAGCTGTCGAATACTCAGTCTAAAGACAACAAACCTTGATCATGAGAAATCTGATTGGAAAGAAGGATAGGGATGATTTACCCAACACTAGATGGAAAGATGTAGATGGAGCTAGAATCATTCTGGATAGAATCACTATAGTGAGCCCCTATGTATTCGACAGTGACCAGTTGAAGAAGAAATTGACGATGAAACACTTTTTTTAAATGAACAATATGTCAACTGAACTTATTCAAATGAATGATTCTGTTAGCATTATATAAGTAAACATTGTAAATTTTCATATTTAAGTATTAAATAAAGCTAAAGTTTCAAAATATTTTTAATAATATAAATGAGCTACAATTGTGTCGCTTTACGGAATCATCGGGCAACTTTCATATTTGTTCCAAAAGGTCTGTTGTCAAAAGTAATTACTCTAAAAGAGTTCCAATAGCGATCGATGAAGCAGCTGGCAACCAATTACATTAATTTACAATAAATTTCTTGTCAATAATTTTGATTTGCCACGACGGCACAATTAAAAAGTATAGTCTTTGACTTTTTAATATCTGGTTTTTATGTTTTATTTTCTATCATAGCGCCCTAATCTATTCGATGATTTGGTCTTTTTTTAAGGGGATGATGAACAAATGAAAACAATTTTGAGTTTCGCTGGTTTGGCAATAATTGGACGTTTAAAAGATGTAGTAAGATTGTACAATATTTGTGAACAATTGATTGATTAATAGAATTCCGATTTATATAACCAGTGCCAACACTTGTACAGTCGGAGGTGAGCAAAATCAAGTAGGCACTGTTACAACTTGCAGTGGTCAGCATTCCTCTCAGGTGCAGCTTGTACCAGAGCAAAGCGAACTGACCACGACGAATGCAAGCAATAAAAAGACACCGAACGAAGGCAAAATGAAAACGTAATAAATGTGAAAGCAAATAAAAATGCTTTGAAAAGGTGGAAGAATAGCGTGTGTGAGTGTGTGTGTGTGTGTGTCGAGGCAGTTTTCGAAGTGTTTTCATGTTTGTTATGTGGAAACGTTTATTATGTATTCTCACGAATCTTCTAATGGGTAGAAGAAGAATGCAACCCCCTCTACCGGCTAATGGAGGAGTGAGAAAGAGAACGGGGTTTACTCTCTCTCTAGGACAAAACCGGTCGCCCTTTCACGTAATTCGAGCCGACTCAGAGTCCAGTCCACTTGGAAACCTTCCGTTTGGCAAGTATTCAAATATTTTAAATTGGACTGGTGCAATATAGTGACTGCAAACTTCGTCCTTTAGCCAATATTCTCACAGTTTGTTGGATCGTTTTTAAACGGTGGGCTTCGAGATAAAGATAAGATGATTTAGATTTGTGTCCAAATATTGTCTTTCGATAATAACTAAAACATGTCGATTGTATAACACTTTTTAAATTGTTAATGTTGTAACACGAAAAAACAACCATCGTCTTAGAAGAAGTCGATCATCGCCAATACGGTAACCCATCATAAATGTAATATCCAAAAGCTGTTTTCATTGGCCTTGTAGGATGTGTTAAATTTTTTGCTAGATCAAGGGGTCTTACACGAAAGTGTAATTTTGTTTAAAACTGTCACACAGGTTTTCTGTCATCATAATTCTTTATCAAAACTTTATTGACTCGTTTTTGTCTCTCTGCCCTGGCGTCCCTCGAAGCTGTGCATCTATGAAGAAGCCTAGACTTGCTATCCTTGTATCCGTAAAGAGGTCTTGCCTATACGAATCACATTTTCTTGGAAAGTTTAGGTTGGAAATTATATTTTTGGACAATAATTTCGCTATTTGTCATCGTAGAGAGGTCCGGTTGGTATCTTTACACGCAGAATTGAAATCTCCAAGTTTTTATTAAATTTAGTTTGTCATAAGTAGAATAATACACGATATATGGGAAAAACTGTTTACATGCATCAGTTTTTGACATTTTAAATTATTTTTTTTTAACATTTCAACTGGTCTTATATGACCACAATTTAGTTTCCTTTCCCAAATTTCATTCCTATTATTTTTTCCCGATTCTGCTTACGTAGAGACGACAACGACAGAAGAACAACATGTCGAAAAATATTTTCACGGTTTCCAACAAACTGAAGTCGATTAGGCTACTCCTCTTATACTCCAAATACTGGGTAGTAAACAGGAAGAATCAAACATAAATTAAAGATCCCTAGCCCTCGAATTGCATCCGGGTCGGAAATGAACAAAAGGTGGCCTGAGAGATAACTAATCAAGACCACATGAAATAAGGTGTTGATCCAGCAAGATCCGTCGGGAATGCCACGGCCGTGATGGTCCGACACGAATCAAGAACTGTAATAAAATAAAAACACTGCGCAGAAATTTTGTGCACACATTTTGAGTGGAAATCTAACCTTAAGGTTGATTAAATATCTAAACAGCTGTTTTGTAAAATCATATGTTAATTTAGTTGATTATGAATGTCGTATGACACAGCTGACAAAACAAATGCTTTAGGCTAATTTATTGCGAGTACGGGTGTTGCAATCCCCAAGAATATACACCTTTTTTCATAATTATAATCTTGGCTTAGATCTTTCACTTTCTTCTTTCTCTCTGGACCAAGTACAGTTCTTTTGATTACCAACCAACCATATGCTATTATATTCTATGGCTAGCTGTCTTTAATTTACAATTTTTTTTTTTTAAGGCTATGATGACCTAGAGGATTTTTCACCTTTAAGCAAAAAAGTAGAAACTAAATTTATTTAACCCTTATATTGTGTCTAGATGTCCTAAAATGTGACGAACTTAACACTGAAAATTAAATAATGTAGAAACTGCTTATCAATTTCATTCGTTTTCCCCCCCCTTGTTTAAAAGCGAAAATCCTTTTAGTCATCATCCCCTTACAAAAAAGACGAAGTTACTTGCGTAAAATAAAGGACCTTTTCCTTGACCATACTCT